>JAOUQT010300837.1:0-16112 GCA_025769995.1 Xyliphius kryptos | reverse complement strand
TTCTCCCCTGGATGGGCATGGGGAACGCCCCCACGACCCTCATAAAGGAATAAGCGGAAGATAATGAATGAATGAATTCACATTGATACAAGAAATTAAATCAACTTTATGTGAACACAAATAACATGCAAACAGAACACAAGCCTCATTGAGTTCATTAAATAATGAAGAGACTGTAAGGTTACATGCTTTATTCTTTAACTTTGAAACTAATGTCCTCAAAGGGGTAGGAACCATAAACTAAAATTAAAATTTGGAATGCTTAGTTAGGCAGTTACAAGAACGTGATCTATTTTGGATCGTCAGGTGTGCCGTTAAAAATTGTCCAGTTTTATTTAAGTGGTCAAAAAAATACACTACAAATGATTTGCCATTGTTGAGTGTCTGTCCAAAGTTTTGACTGACTAAGTAATTAACTCCCTCGACCCCTTAAGCTTTGTCATAATCAATCCTCATGTACATCATTTTAAATTTGAAAACCTTATTGTTTATAACATGTAACCATATGTACATTTTCAACATTATAACAGTGTTGTTTTAAACAGATTTATGTGTTTGTATAATACAAGCGCTTTACCTTTTTTTTTTTTTTTTATCCGACTCCGTCACATAAAAATTCGATTATATATCTAAAATATGGGTAAAATACTATATTTTCAAAAAACATTGTGTGCATATATAGGAATTATTCCTCTTTGCCTCTGAACTATGGTTTACATGTATAAGATTAATTTCTTCTGGTTGGAATTTTTACGACTTTTGTTAAATCCTATTTAGGATTGGCTATGAAGGACCCTTATAGAATCCAATCAGTAAATAGAGCTATTTCAATATTGCTTCTTGAGGAAAAGCTGATATCAGCTTTGTGTTTATCTAAACAGGCACAGGTTTCACACAGAGAAAATTCAAAAAATATATGGGCATTATACAGTATGTACTGCATTAAGCTGCGATATGTTATTTAGTAATTTTTTTGGATGGTGGTATGCTGCAAAACGAACGTGGTTGAAAAACACTGGCCCACTGTGCATACTCACAGAGGAATTTTTCCTGCACATTTTACTCAGCTGTGCAGTAAAATACACACTATGAAAGTAAGCATGCATGCTCTGATTTATGCGAGTGCTGGCAGCCTTGTATACAGCACCTGGAGAGAAATTAGGGTTAGGTGCCTTGCACAAGGGCACTTCAGTCATACTACTTGGAGGGACCAGGAACCAAATCGGGGACCCTAAGGTTGCAACGCTGCTGGTTCCTTAACTACAAACCTGTCCTCTGACTTTATAGTCCGGTCAGTAAGGCCATTCTAATACAGCCTAAATGTTGTTTCATGTTGAAGTCAGGGTTCTAATTCTATCAGTCATGTCATCACATACTGAACTCACCCAGCTCTGCTTTTATGGACAATGCTTTGTCGTGCTAAAACAGAAAGGACCTTCCGTGATCTGTTTCCACAAAGTTGGAAGCATACGCTTGTCATACTCCTGGATAGATAAGTAGTTTAATATATTAACCTGTGGCAACAGTCTACATGAAACACCCAAATTAAATGATTGAGATGTGATTGAATATTTGGATCCATGTTAAATAAATAATCACATGATGCAAGGTTCAGGAAAGAGCTATTTGTTGTACAGTATTAAATACTACAGTGCTTTGTTGTATCATGACAGATTAAAAAAACAAGCAGAGAAACCAGTCTGGTCAGAGGCTAAATGTACTGGTTGAGGAAACCTCAAAGAACTTATGGGACAGAAAAGGTTTTCACAGTGGTTTCAAATATCAGTCCCTTTGTGATGGTTTGAAAGCAGAATTCCCCTGTTCTAGTCTTGTGGTATTATAAAAGTTTACTACATTTTCATAAAATTATATACACAGGTTTAATTGTATAAACCTTTCGCAACAAAAAAAAAAAATACAATAAAAATTAAATAAAACACAAACTGCAACAATTCAGTAGATCATATGACAATAACTCATACTAAATAAGAAGTGAGAGAAGAATATCTTTAGTTAAGTAATATATGTCACCTGGTATTAAGGCATATTTAAAAATCTGGGAGTTTGTGTATAAAAAATGACATTTGTTATCCGTTAATAATGGGAAGGTCTGACTTCATTCAAATTCAGTCTAAATATGTTCAGTGGTTAATATCGCTGGATTTTCTCCAACCCAATGTCATCGAACCACATCATCAAGAGCCTTGCTTTGTGCATGCTGCCAGGTAGCGGGCCTGAGCCTCTGCTATACAGGTAACATTTTATTCACTTGTATTTTTTCCTAAACTGCTGTTTTAATTCCCTGTCATTTAATGAACAATTTGTTGTTATATAATAAACTTCTGGTTTTTTTTCTCTCTCTTTCCTTATTTTATACGCGTAAAAAGGTTTAATAAACTGTTGCAAATTGTGGAAATCTATGTCTGACTGTTTTCTTAGAAACCCACAAAGGTGTCTAAATTAGATAAATTCTTTGGATGTAATTCCAAGAGCCACTTTGCATGCCTCACCACATGGAGCAACAGTATATGGCTTCAGGGATCACATTGCTGCAAGAAGATCTGAGATTCAAATTTGATGAAGGGCAAATTTCACTTCAGTCTTATTGTTTACTCCTCCACAGTCTTTAGATGTGTGAGAAAAGTGTGTTCCAGGTACCATCATTTTGTAAGTTTGAATGTTTTTAATGACTTTTCCCTGGACATTTGACTAGAGCAATGTCCCAAATACAACAGCTGGTCTGTTTCTTAATTAACTGGAATTTTCCATTTAAATATTTAAATTTGCATTTTTGTATACAGGCAAATGTTCAACAATTTACCTGGTTTTACATTGTAACTGCCTACCTACCCAGTCAATATGGCGAGCATTTTTACAGCCCTGTTTCACTGAAGTCACTCACTTAAGAGCAAGTTTTCTAGACGCAAAGTGATGCTGAGGGATCTGACACATTCAGTCAGATGTCCTCTTTGCTGAAGAGCATTAGCTTTATTTTATCCTAGCCAACTTCTATATGCCAAGCGCCCTGCATCATCCCCTCCACTCTACCCATGTTCCAATCGGCGTATGGCAAGCACCAACCGTCATTACCTCTGCCCTACCCATGGTAATCGCTATAGAGCTGACACACCTCATATTACTCATTTTTAAGGACGTTAAAATGTTCATTTCCAAACTATCACATGTTCTCAAGTCATAATTAAGTTTTTTAAGTGTTCTTTTTGGCGTTTACTTTCAATTATTTATTGCAGCCAATGAGGTTTGTATGTTATTTGTGCTTACCAAAATCATACATTTCATTTTCTAGAATGAATGTGAATTAATATGCATTTTCGTTATATGTCTAAAGTTGAGATTCAATTTCATGTGGCCTACTGATACAAACACTGAGACTGTTATTTATGTTACAGTGAGTTCCAATATGGGCAGCACGGTGGCTTAGTGGTTATCAGGTTCGCCTCTCAGTGCTGGGGATTCCCGGTTTGAATCCCGATTTGGGTGGATTTTCCGTGTTCTCACCGTGTCCTCACCGTGTCCTCACCGTGTCCGCGTGGGTTTTCTCCGGGTTCTCCGGTTTCCTCCCACAGTCCAAAAACATGGATTGAATGCTCTAAATTGCCCTATGTAGTGTGTGGATGTGTGACTGTGTGATTATGTGCCCAGCGATAGATTGGTGTCCTGTCTTGGGTATATCTGTCCAGATTCAGGGGCACGGGGAACACCACAGCGACCCTAGTGGAGGAATAAGCGTGAGATAATGGATGGATTAGTTCCATCATGGCTTTAACTTACATGTCACCAAGTGAGATATCTTGAATTACCAATATTTTTTCGAACATTTTTTAAATACAATGTTTCACAAGGGCGGCATGGTGGCTTAGTGGTTAGCACATTCGCCTCTGGTTCCTGGTTCGAATCCCTATCTGGGTGTTTGCATGTTCTCCCCTTGTCTGTGTGGGCTCCCCCCACATTCCAAAAACATGAAATTGAATGCTCGAAATTGCCCTGTATATTGCCATGTACAGTGTGTGTATGTTTGTGTGTGTATGTGTATGTGTGTGTGACTGTGTGAGTGAGTGTGTTCCCAGCGATGGATTGGCGCCCTGTCCTGGGTGTATCTGCACAGCGCCCGAGACGTTCTCCCCTGGATGGGCATGGGGAACCCCCCGCGACCCTCCATAAAGGAGTAAGCGGAAGAGAATGAATGTTTGGAGAAGTTTGGCAGGCTACTATGATTATGTACATAGTGAGTGTAAGCAGTGACATATTTTGCATTTGTTCTATTTATAAATTGACATCATGGTGGCTTAGATGGGTGGGTTAGCATGTTTGCCTCTCAGTTCTGGGGATTCAAACTAATTTCCATGTTTCTGGTTTCCTCCCATAGTCTGAAAATATGGATTTAAGGTAAATTGGCTGCTCTAAATTGCCCCAGTGTGTGTGTGTGTTAGTGTGTGCCCAGCGATAGATTAGTACCCTGTCCTGGGTCCCCCCTTTCCATGGCCCCGGTATAGGATTACATTTACATTTCATCATTTAGCGGACGCTTTTATCCAAAGTGACATACGAATTAGAGAACAACACAAGTTAGTTAAGGAAAAAACATCTACACTGTAGTATCGTCAAAGCCTGGGCATTACTCACACTTGCTACTTTTTCTTATAGCAAGTGTCTGTGAAGGAGGTGTGTTTTGAGAAGTTTCTTAAAGATGCTGAGTGACTCAGCCTTACGGATGTTGTTGGGAAGATTTTTCCAACATTTAAGAGTGCTGAATGAAATGGAGTGAGAATTAGTGCCTCTGTGAGTTGGAATCACCAGGCGACATTTATTACTAGAGCGCAGTGAAAGAGTTGAAGTGTATTTAGTAAAGATGGATTGAAGGTAAGAGGGGACAGATCCAGAGACTTCCCTATAGGCTGGAATAAGTGTCTTGTACTGAATGCGAGCAGCTAAAGGAAGCCAATGGCGGGGGATGAGTAATAGAGTCGCTTATGATTATGCGGAAAATGATGGATGGATATCATTTGTAAAAGAAAAAAACTTTACTTTTTACCAAAAAGTCTTACCAAAAAATTTCTTTTTTAATTTACGACTCATTTTCCAATGACAGCTAATAAGATGTTAGTACTGTATATTATTAAATTTGATGATATGTATTTTTATTTTTTAATCAGTTTATGTCAATAATGTTACAATACATGCATTTTTTTAAAAAAAAGAAACTTTTACAGGAATCGTAGAATGTTTACCTGTCTTCAAAACAATGTTTTAACAGTGAAAAGGTTTATCCTTTAGGCAAAAGGAGAAAAGTAATTGCTCACAGGTTTAGCGTGTAAACTTCAGTGTTGTGCTTTCTTATCTCCACAGTGAAAAAAAAGAGAGAGAACAAAAAAAAACTCTGGAGACAAAAGACAAGAAAGCAAAGCCAGGCCACATTCCATTTTGCCTTCTTGGCGGCCAATCTGCAGCATTCCTCTACCTGCCTGTCAGACCAGGTGCACTCAATGTGATCATTTACACAAGCACAATCTTACAAAGCAAATAAATGAATCGATAAAAGGAAGAAAAAGGAATCGTTTGAGGAGACCTGCTGAGGGTGGACAAGAAAGTACAGAAGTGGGTGGAACAGTAGGCTTTTTAGGTTGACGGCACACACAGAAAAGCCTCCACATTGTGGCCTGGTACCTGCCTCAACCCCAGTCTTCCACACGCAAACATGCGAGCAGCACTTGGAGGGGATAAGTGACTCTTGAGTAGGAGGAGAAGAGCTTGGGACCAGAGAGGTGAGAAAGGGGAGGGTGGAGAAAGCTTATTTCAAAGCTCCTCTCATGCGGAGGCAGTTGTATCTGCAGGGTTTGCCGAATGTAAAAAAGCCACAGCCGCCCCAAGAACAAAAGCACCATTCAGCATGAGGAGCTGCTTCCCCTCCACAGTACTCCAGTATCATGCTTGCATACATCCAGCCACAGCAACACACACACACACACACACAGCATACTTGTACATGCTATTTCACAAGCATGGGACTATATGTTTGAAAAGCTTGAAACAGCTCCGTTATTTTCAGCAAGCTGGACCATTCCTTTCCTTCAAGCTTTAAGTGCCCCCAGGTTCTCCCACAGCCCCCAATCTCACTCATGTGTGCAGAAGGAACTGGCAAAACCCTGATTCCCTCCCTCTCTCCCCGTCTCCATATGGCCACCTTTCAGCACTTGACTCCTAGCCCTTCCCTTTTATAAAATCAACATAGAACTAAAGCAGCCAGTATCCTTAACACCCCTCTGGCAGACTCGCTGTTGGTATATTCCAAGGCTGCAGAAGTTGAGAGAGCACATTGTTCATAATCTAGTACTGAAGGGTGACTTCATGAGTTGTATATTCTTTCCTCAGTGTCTAAACACATCTCGTTTTTTTTCTTCCCCGTGTACAACATAGCCTTGATAATCCGAGCCATCCTGTGCCATCCTATTTTGTGCAGGATGCTCTAACATCTGATCACAATCAAATAATCTGGAAACAATGCTCCTCTTTATGAACGACTGCCGGTTGCTCCCAGAAGAATCTTGAGAGATTGGGGAAGGGGGGGGGGGGTGTACAGCTGAGCTAGTGCAAAGGGAATAACTTATTGTCTTCTGATCTGTAGAGCATGCAAGGGTTAGAGGCCTACTGCAAAAGCAGGGTGGTTTTTCTAGAGGAAAACGGAATCAAACAGGAAGTTGAGAGGTATTGTGAAATCGTCTAACATCGTTCAAAGAACCTTATCTTTAAGGAATCACATGTATTTTCCTTCCAGCGTTGTTAAGGTCAATTTCATTTCCCCCTACACATTTAATATCCTCTCCGTTTTAAGAGCACTGACTTTCCACCTTTTCCATTTTTCTCAACTTGTTTTGGAACAATCCTCAAATCATATTAATGTTTTAAATTACAAACGTCTCACATCAACCGATTGATAAATATTTATGATCTTGAATTTTTATTTCTCTATGGAATTACATAAGACCAGCATTATTTATTATTTCCTTTAAAGCCCATTACCCGCTTAACCATTACAGTAACAAGTGTGAGAGTCTATGATGTAAGTTTCAGTAATGCTCTCTTTTGAGTTTTAGTTGGAGTTAGGAAACTATTTTTAAATTCATTTACCAGAGATTCTTGCAAAGAAAATCCATATATGCAAACCACCTCAGCACCACACCCACTATTTAGGTCTTCAACACCTTTTACTCTGCAACCTGCTATTAACATACCTGAATGATAGTGTTCTTCCTGTGCCTGTCTCCCAACAACAGCAGGTATGTGTTTTGATCAGGTGACCGAGGTATTAACTCCACACCTGTAATGAATGGGACTACTCCACAGCATCACACTTAATAAGATCTTCTTATTCGCTTTCATCTTTTTATTATTAGTCTTAAGGACATAGTTCACTGATTTTAAAGTAGTTAGAATTTGGAAAAGACCGTAAACTTAAAAAAATATTAAGCTTCTATGTGCTGCCAGGGACAATGTGATCTGTAATATCATAAAATGTCCAGTCACTCATTTATTTGTCTTAATTAACCAAAATAAAATGTAATGTTTTCTTATCAAAAAGTTATGTAACACTTCATAAAAATCCAGTATTCATAATACATTATTATTTACAAACATTTTCATAATGCTTTATAACATTTGCCATGAGCCTGTGTTATAACAAAATTACTTAAAGATTATAACACGACGTGACATAATGCATTATAATCTAAACTTTGGATTCTTTAGAATTTTTTTTACATTCTTAGTTTCAACAAAATGATTTTTCTTTACCTAAAGTCTGTAAAGAGCATTAAAAATTTGTTATTGGTCATTGTGTACTAAAATTTATACAATCTCCTTCATAGATATAATAAACAACGGCACATTATACCTGTAAAGAGATCTTATAAGCTTTCACAAACAGTCCTAAGCACTTTTAAAGTCATTTTAGAGAGAATATACTTTCACACAATCTTTATAAAACGTTGTCACTGGTCTCTACAATAAGTTCATGTAACATATACATTTTAGAATGCATTATGTCAATTTGTGTTATAAATGACACATTCATTATAACACTTTATGAGTGTGGTTATAAACATCGGTAACATTTTCTATGAATCCGGTATTCATAATGCAACTGTATATCGTGACATCCTGTTGTCCTTGTGTTTGGTGTGTTGTGCTGTGCGACAGCACAGGAAATCCATGTACATCCATTTTTGTGGGATGTGAAAGCCGACTGACTTCCTGAACTCTGAATACTCCTAAGGATAGAAGCATGTTGTTTAGAGATGTCAAAGATGGTCATTGTGGAAAACAAGAGCGACGTTATTCCATAGCTGCAGCTTATAAAAGGAAAGAGAATTTTAATTAAAATGGATTCTCAAATGTAACCATTCTATTGTCTAAGGAATTTCAAAAGAATCATACCAGTTTAAATAGGGAGGTTAAAGTGGTGTTCTATACCAACACCGTGGACAATGGCTTAAGGTTTTTTCTTTATCACACAGAAAATTGCTCAGGATATTTCTAATAGTACTGTAGGAAACTGGAACAGTTGACATGCTAAATAAGGCTTGTATCACGTGCTCTCTCTCTGAGCGTTTCACAGCCTTTACAAAGACTTTGCTGGGATGCCACCTGGGTTGATTGTCAACCATTATGTGTTTTCTAGACTTGAATGCTTTCTCATTGTGAATTGATGTGTTTTAGACTGATTGTATTTCTCTGAGATCAATTCTGATGTCTTTCCTTCTTGCCATTGTGTTAACCTGGATTCTTCCAAATGCCATGACATGACTTGTTTAGAGGTATTTACTTGCTAATGATCACTTAATCAAGGGCCTATGATTAGCAGCACCTACTTACCCCCAGTTTATATCAATACAGTAAAAGTGTACTTACTTTTTATTATTTCTTTTACATATTATTAGTTCCCAAAATTAATAGAGTGGTTGGAAAAAAGTGGAATGGTTAAGTCGGTGGCAGTGGTAGCTACAGCCTAAAAGGTTGACAAACTTATTTAGATAAATTAGTTTGCATAGTTTATAATGTAACTAGCCGAACCGCTGTGTAGCATACGCCGCATAATTGAGCCTTTACCCAGTTTTATTTCTGCCACCATAAACTCTGAAAGTATTCATGTAGTCCACATATTGTTGAGCTGACTGTATAATTATGCTTCCGTGACTAAGGACAACGGATAGCTCGTTTCCGGAGGTATCCCAATGTTGGCAAACGAAGGTTACAGCCTTGTTGTGAAGTTCGAGGGCAACATCAATAGCATTTTTCCAGATATATGCAACTGATAGAAACAAACAGTTACCTGATGCTGTTTTATGTGAAGTGGTGGACATGCTAGAAAACAACAAAAGAGGGGTGGGGCTCCAATTTGGAAAAAGGGTATTGGGGCTTTCTCCCCATGCCCATCCAGGAGAGAAAGTCTCAGGCACTGGGCAATACATCAAGGACAGGATGCCAATCTATCGCTGGGCATCCTTTATATATATATATATATATATATATATATATATATATATATATTCAATCATTATATTCCGCTTAATCCTGTACTAGGGTCACGTTGGGATTCCATGCCCATCCAAGTGAAAACGTGTCGGACGCTGAGAAGATACAACCAGGACAGGGTGTCAATCCATCGCTGGGTAGACTCACTCACACAGCCACACACATAAACACTATACAGGGCAATTTTTGGAGCATTCAATTTACGTTGCATCCATGGTTTTGGAATGTGGGAGGAAACCGTAAAACCCGGAAAAAAAACCCCACACAGACACAGGAAGAACATGGAAACTCCACCCAGATTGGGATTCGAATGGTGTGGAGGGGATGAGACGAGGCACTTGCCGTATAGCGATTGGCGCACAGGACGTGTGGAGGGGATGATGTGAGGTGGCTAACAAAATCTTGTAAGGTCATCTAAATGTGTTTGATCCCACAACACCTTTTTTCTTTCCCAAAAACATTTAAACTCCAAAGCCATCAATTATTCAAAAACAATTGCTTTTTAACATGTACGTTTTTATTAAGTTCAACATATTAGAAACACGCATTTTCTTATATCTTTCTCCAGATAACCCAAAGCAGTGCATGGCCTGCTACAGCTAGTATAACATACAAGTATAGCAGCAATATACAGGGGTTGGACAATAATACTGAATCACCTGTCACTTTAGTGAGGGAGGGTTAATGGCTAAACTGGAGCAGCCTGTTGGACAATCTTCATTAATGTCACATTGTACCAGTAAGAGCAGAATGTGAAGGTTCAATGAGCAAAGTAAGAGCACAGTTTTGCTCCAAATATTGCAATGCACACAACATTATGGGTGACATACCAGAGTTCAAAAGATTGCTTTGATGAACATGAAAGTGAAGGTGAAGGGTTACCAAAGAGGGTCCTTAAGCAAGACGCTTAACCCTCACTGTTCCAGAGCTGCTGAATCAACTCTGTATTCTGACCCTGAACATAAGTTGGGATATTTGTAAGTCGTTTTGGATAAAAACAAACATTCACTAACACAACCACACATGCAAACATATAGGGCAATATACCTTGAGTATATACCTTGAACATATGGTTTTTTTGGACTGTGGGAGGAAACCAGAGAACACGGAGGAAACCCACACGGACACGGGGAAAACATGGAAACTCCACCCGGTCTGGAATTTAAACCGGAAATTCCCAGCACTGGGAGGCGAACGTGCTAACCACTATACCACCTGCCACCCAAACAGAGTTTTAACTAAGGCCAATTTAGTGTTAATATGTGAGGCTTTAGAAAAAAAAAGTGTGACCTGTGCATCATGCAATGGTGCACAAGGAAGTAGAGCACATCCTCCTACACCCCACATACACATTAAAAGCAGTGTATACACCATTTCAGCCTAATATTCCTATACAACAAAAATGTGAAGCTATTTGAAGTTATGTCTACTCAGCTAAATATAAGCTGGGGTACAAATAGCCACATTAAACAGGGTGAAATTTTAATTCCCTGTAACTTCGTCATGCTCCTGTTGTTTTACTTATTCATTGGAAAAAATAGTAGTTGCACGCTTGATAATTGTCTACATTAATTACTTTTGTGATGTCAACCAAAATGTGCTTTGCTTGTTTTTTGTTACTTTGTCTACCCTGCCAAAACTTGTAGGCATTAATATTAAAATATATTATTAACTGCATAAATTATAATATTCCTATTATCTTTTATACACATAATATACATTTCTTCCTACCATTTTGGTTAATATCTTCTGAATTTATAATAAGCCCCTCTTTTGTTGTTTTGCCAATATTAATAAAAAAATGAAAATAAAAAAAAAAAAAAAACACTTTAATTATTTTTCTATATTTTAGGCAATTTGTTGCAGGGATTACATCATATGCCCACGTCTGTTAAATATGGGGGCGTGATTTAGGTGTATAAAGTATAAAAAGCTGTTAAGTTGTACTTAAATGAGAGACTTAAAAAACTGTATTAATGAATCTTACAGAGCTGAATCAGTCAGATCGCTGTCTCTACGTCTCCTGTCCAGAGAGATCTGGATCTCCTGCATATTATATACTGCTGTATGTATTTGCAGCTGCTGTGGTTCTGTTCACAGTGTGTGGAAATCTGCTCGTCACCATCTCAGTCTTTCACTTCAAGCAGCTTCACACACCAACCAACATGCTCATACTGTCTCTGGCTGTAACGGATTTCTTAATCGGAGCTTGTGTGAGTGTTCCGTCATTTATCTTAATGATTGAGTCCTGCTGGATTTTTGGGTATGCTTACTGCATGTGGGTCATATTGGCATCACGTTTTCTTGTAAGCTTATCCATATATAACATCGTCCTGATTGCAGTGGATCGATACTTTGCTCTTTCAAACCCGTTCCTCTACAGTAATATCATTACCTTACAGAAAATGCGAGTAATCATTGTTTCTAACTGGTGTGTTTGGATGATCTACAGTTCAGTACGTATGTATTATAATGACAAACTTAATATATTTACAATCTGTCCTGGAGAATGTTACATTATGCCGGATGATGTTTCAGTAATCATTGATCTTGTTAAAACATTAATTTTTCCATGTGCCGTTATAATTATACTGTACACTGGTGTTTTTGTAATCGTTAAGAAACATGCGACTGCAATCAGAGAGATCAATAATCTCACACGAACTCAGACTCACACAAACTCCATGAGATCTGAAAGAAAAGCAGCTAAAGTGCTCGGGATTTTAGTGGCTGTGTTTCTAGCTTGTTTACTTCCATATTTTATTTACAGTTTATTATCAAAATTCACAGATTATAAACTGAATGGTTTTCAGATAGTTATAGTTGTGGTTTATATTAATTCCTCTATTAATCCAGTAATTTATGCTCTGTTTTATCCTTGGTTTCGGGTGTGCGTTAAAATAATCATCACTCTGCAAATATTTCAAAATGATTCTTCATTAATTAACGTTTTATCCTGAGTAACTAACAATGTTTTATTTTGATTATTGTTTTATTAGCTTGATTATTGCTTGATTATTACTGTTTTTTATGCTCAGGGTTTGTTTTAGGGATTCAAAACAACTGATTTAATGCAAACTATATAAGCCTTTAAAAAAGTAACATAGCCAACTTTAAGCTTCTGAGATTAGTTGAGACTAATCAGAATGATCTTTACACAGTTTAGAAAACCTATGTAGGCCTACATGCTAGAAAATCAAATTCAAGATCTGTTAACTGAGTGAAAGCTCACCACATATTTAGTGTGCATACTGATAAGCACTGTAAAATAGACATTGACATTTCACCACCTTTTTAAAAAGTATTGAAGGGGATTATAGATCTATAAAGTCACTTTTAACCTGATTTACAGCAATATTTGGAATTATTAAAAAAAAAAAAAAAAACATACAGTTTATATGAAAGCTAAATGATCAATCTAAATATTTAATGTACATCCTATTTTTTATTCAAAAAGTGCAGGTGAAAATTGCATTGTGAAGTGACACATTAATAATATGTGAATGTGTGTTTAAAATGTGTTTTACACTTCTAGATTTACAGAAATATCTGTAAGATTTGTTAGAGGGCTTGATAATATTTACTGTTATTAGAGATTAAACTAAAAATAAAAAAGTAATATGTTCCAATACATTCTTTTTATCATGGTCTCTTAACCTCAAAGTTTAAGAAACCTAGTGGAGCCCACTAAAGAATGTGTGAAAAAACAAAAGTGAGTGTGCTGATTTGATAAGGACTGCATGTGTTTGTTGCTGAGCTCCAGAGATGCAGTAAGGAGATGAGAGAAAGTTCCACAAAGTCAACTATCACTGCAGACCTCCACCAGTCGTGGCTTAATGGCAGCGTGGCCCAATGGAAGTATGTTCTCAGTGCAAGACATATGAAAGCCCACAAGAAGTCCTCCCAGGCTATGAGAAATAATCAAATAATAAAATTCTCTGAGACAAGAGACAGTAGCAATAGTGTGTGTCCAAAAATATATTTAACGTTAATTGAATTCATTGTAAATTAGAGCCTGTGGTGGTGTTTTTAAGGTGCATGGAAAAAAGCCACAATCATGTTTATTATTATTATCATTATTATTATTATTAAATACAATTTACTATTTCTGTTAATCAGTTATTTAAGTGATTATTGCTTCATTTCAAGCTCTCGTACAGTGCAGTTCTTGGTCCGACAAAAGTTGGGCATCCATAAGGACAGCACAAGGGCCTCTCCATATAATTAGGTAATAGTTTGTATGCATTTAAAGTCAGTAATTGGTCCCATGCAGCATCACAGTATCACGTAAAAAATACTTGCTGATTTGAAGTGATCCGCACTGAGACCAATTATTAGATTCAGATGCACCTGTGTCCCTTTACCACAATGCTAGAAGGAATTGTGTAGCTAAAGAGATTCCATGTTTCAATATTATCTATATTTTGACCCAAAAAGTGTATCCACAGTCATAAGGAAAACAAAACAACACCAAAGCATACCATCATTAAAATAAGATACTGAAGGCACATTGGCCAGTTTAAGCACAGTTTCAGGAAAACATGATCTGCAAGGGTGGGCCAGAAGGCTGTGGGTTCAACTTTGATTAAACTTTAGTTTTAATTGCTTGTCTAACAATAATACAATATATAATAACTATACAAT
The DNA here is from genome assembly GCA_025769995.1 of Xyliphius kryptos. NCBI lineage: Eukaryota > Metazoa > Chordata > Actinopteri > Siluriformes > Aspredinidae > Xyliphius > Xyliphius kryptos. The sequence goes on along the minus strand of JAOUQT010300837.1, from coordinate 1,919 downwards.
ATATTAACCTTATTGGTCAGCATTGTTTGTAGTTGATTAATGGAATTTCTCTGACCAAAATTCAATTTCATGGCGCAAATTACAAATGAGAAGCCTGTAACAAGAGTGTGGAAACCCGGGTGTGCTAAAGGCCCTGAACTGAGGAACACAGAACAAAAGTCTTAATTATTGCATCCTCAAAATAAACTTCTGTGAGGATGCAATAAAGCCCAACATGTCATCTAAAACAAAGTCTACCGCTTTAATATCTAAATATTAAAACATATTTATTTATTTAAGATATAACAGTAATTAAGGAAAAAAACTGTTCGTTCAGTCAGTTGTATTAGTTGGAGTATTTGCATTAAGAGATGATTAATTTAACACATCTCCTAAACCAACCACGGCTTAGTGGTAAGCATGTTCTCCTCTCAGCGCTGGGAATTCCAGGTTTGAATCCCGATCTGAGTGGGGTTTCCATGTTTTCCCCCCATGTCCAAAAACATGGATTTAAGGTTAACAGACTGTGTGTGAGTGTGTACCAAATGATAGATTGGTGCCCTGTCATGGGCCTGAAATGTTCTCCCCTGAATGGGCATGAAGAACCCCTCGCAACTCTAGTAAAGGATTAAGCGGAAGAAAATTATTGAATGTTATGTCTGAAATAAAAAGAAACATATGTATCTGTATTTGTACAATAGTTAAGTATTAACATATACCTTGTTTTCCAAGTTTTTTGTGTTGTCTCTTCTTTTAGGATTTTATATGCAAGTGAAATACTCGTCAGCCTTGTTTTGGCACAATTTTGGCACATATTTTACAATAAACAACACAAATGTGCCACAATATTTCACATTTTATTACCTATGCTTTTCTGTGCCGTGCAGTTGAGTCAAGTAATGCACATCACAAAAAAAATATTAATTAAGCACAATCATTTTTCAAGCAAATTTAAAAAATCTTTATTTTTTGTTGACACATGTTAATACTACATCCGTGTTCAAGTATGTACCATCAAAAATTACATTCCTTCATGTTATGCTACTGAGTTTCATTAGGCAGCAGTTAGTGTTAATAACAGTGCCAAACTGTCTTCCTCAGTGAAATAAAATAAGATAAAACAAGCCACCTAGGGGTCAAATTCAGAAAGTGCATGATGTGTGGAAAGCTGAAATAAAAATTATTATAGCGTATAATTTATTTTTATATGATAATGAGATAAGGTGTCATCTTTATTAAAATTATTTGTACTTAATTTATATATATGTGCTCTAAAAATGGTTATTTACAAAACACATTTGAAAAAAATTGTTGAGAAAAATCTCATTGCCTGGCTAAAAACAAGTTCACACACTCTAAAATTTAATTTTGGAATAATTACACTGTGGAATAATGTCTATTAAGCTTGGGAAAAATCACAACATTTATTTCTGTCCCGAATTGTAGTAATAGGCCCATCGTTTTGTTTGTTTGGACACCCCTGACAAAATGCATTCATTAGTTTACCAAATTCATTAAATGCTATGATTTTAATAAAAAAGTAACTTGATTTGGCATTAATTTCCACAGCATACTAAATGTTTTTTAAATGAACTAACCTAACATTAAAATAATACATGATAGAGTGAATAATACATGATAGAGCTCAATGAATAAAATATTTCAGTTAAAAATCTTTATTTAGAAGATAGTGGAAAGCGTTAATCCCATGGAGGTCTGGATTTGGAATTAAATTCAAAATCAAAAGGTTGTAGACACCCCTCATGCTACCTCTATGGTGAGAGAGCTGACAGAATGCAAAAGTGACCAAAACATCAGCCAGAAAGGATGAGAACAAAGAAAAGGGGTGTGGTCACCACCTGGAGAAGCACTCCTTTATAGGGGGGTCTTGCTAAGTGCCCCTCATTTCTACCTGTTGTCTGTTCCATTCGCACAACAGC
>JAOUQT010300822.1:0-16113 GCA_025769995.1 Xyliphius kryptos | reverse complement strand
TGGACTGATGCTGAGAGCCACAGCGCTGCAGTGCTGCTCCCTGGTGGTCTGTACAGCTGGAGCAGCACGCTGACTCTGGACACAGAGCGCTGGAGGAACAAGGAACTGACCTGTGAGGCCAGCAGGGGGAGCCAACCCAGCGTGGTTAAGAAACTGATTCCAGATCAGTGTGTGGAGCTGTGAACTCCCTCACTCTGCTCACTTTACTTCAACTGTCTGACTGTTTTCTATGTGGCCTTATTGTTCAGCTTTCAATAAAAGACCTATTACAAAATAAGAGTCCACGTTCTTTTAGCACACAGGCACCCTCACTCAGAACTCACTGATTTTAATAGTCTTTCTTGAATTACATTTGAATAAATGTAACAAGAAATTTAAATAAAATAAACTTTTTGTTAAGTGAAATAATATCAGCTTTTTAAGTAAAACATTTTTTTATTTAAAGAAACTTTTTTGAAAATGTCAAGATCTGAATTCCTTAATTCGTGCTGCTTTTGTTGAAGCGAAGACTGTTGTTCAGGACCTATTTCCACCAGTAGGGGACAACAGAGAGCTAGTCGTAAAGTCCACGAAGAAGTCCCTCGTTTTCCCACAATGCAGCGGTGAGGCTCTACGGGCGAGATGGTACAGCGTTCAATGTGTTTGTAAGATTATTTTGGGATGTAAATGCTGTAAAGTGTTAAAGTGCACAAATAAAGAACTAACAGCGGAAGGTAAGTTTATTTTTAAATGAAAGTTTCTTTTTCTGAAAGGCTTTTCTGTTAAACACTAACATTTCCTTCTTTTACCGGATTGTTTGTCTCTACTCAAATCAGTAGTTTAGGAGGAAGCAGCTCCTCTGTACACTAATTAGTCCTGATCAATAATCAAATGCTTCCAATACCCAGACTTTCTCCTCCAGTTGGTTTTATACAGTGCCTTAAAAAAGTATTCGGCTCCCTTGAACTTTTCGACCTTTTATCATATTTCAGGTTTAAACATAAAATTGTAATGTTGACAACAAGTGTTGACAACAAGTGCAACACAATCGTAAAGTGGAACCAAATGTATTGGATATTTTAAACTTTTTTTAGAAATAAAAAACGGAAAAGTTGGTTGTGCAACACTCTTCTGCCCCCTGGCGTTAATACTTTTTAGCGCCACCTTTTGCTGCGTATACTGCTGCAGGTCTCGTGGGGTCTGTCTCTAACAGTTCTGCACATCGAGAGTCTGAAATCTTTGCAAAACATCTGGAGGTCAGTGAGGTTGGATGGAGAGCGTTTGTAAAGAGCAGTTGGATTCAGGTCTGGACTCTGACTTGGTCACCTGGAGACATTTTTTTGTGAACCATTTCATTGTAGATGTTGCTTTATGTTTTGAAGCATTGTCTTGTTGGAAGATAAATCTCCTTACGAGTCTCAGGTCTTCTGCAGACTCCAACAGATTTTCTTCTAGAATACTCCTGTATTTGGCTCCATACATCTTCCCATCAATCTTCCCGGTTCCTGCTGAAGAAACGCAGATTCAAACCATCATGCTGCCACCACCATGTTTGACGGTGGGCATGGTGTGTTCTTTTATGCCAAACATAACGTTTTGCATTGTGGCCAAAAGTTAGATTTTGGTTTCATCTGAGCAGAGCACCTTCTTCCACATGTTTGGTGTGTCTCCCAGGCGGCTTGTGACAAACTTTAAACAAAACTTTTTATGGATATCTTTGAGAAATGGCTTTCTTCTTTCCACACTCTTCCATAAAGGTCAGATGTGTGCAGTGTACGACTAATTGTTGTTTTGTGGACAGAGTCTCCCACCTTAGCTGTACATCTCTGCAGTTCATCCGGTGGGATCATGGTCCTAACACTAACCCTTGAGATGTTTGAAGTTTTGGGTATCCAAATCCGACTTTAAACTTCTCCACACCGGTATCTGAGACCTGCCTGGTGTGTTCCTTGGTCTTCATGATGCTCTTTGCACTTTAAACAGAACTCTGAGACGATCACAGAGACCTGATGACACACAGATGGTGTCACATTATCAGTGATTTGGGTCGTCACTGAATCATTCAGAGATCCTCACTGAACCTCTGGACTGAGTTTGCTGCACTGAGAGTGAAAAAGGCCGAATAATATTGCAGCCCCACATTTTAGTTTTATCATTTCTAACAAAGGTTTTAAATCTCCACTAAATTTTTCACTTTACGATTGTGTTCCACTTGTTGTTGAGTCTTCACAAAAAACTAGTTTCATATCTTTATGTTTGAAGCCTGAAATGTGACTAAAGGTTGAAAATTTTAAGGGGCCAAATACTTTTGCAGGGCACTGTAGCAGGTTCTCCCACCAGAGATGTGTTTTTTTTTAGAATGTAACAATCTGTGGAACGTTCATGAGAAGTTATTAATAAGATTTTAACAAATCACTGATTACTATAATGTCCAGATGAAATCCTGATACATTTGTGTTAAAGTGGTAGGTCAGTGGTTAGTGTGTTGGACTGTCAATCTGAAGGTTGTGGGTTCAAATCCCAGGTCCTTTGAAGTTACCACTGTGGGTCCTTGAGCGAGACCCTTAACTCGGATTGCTCCAGAGTTCTGTATCAGCCCTGAACTCGGACCCCAACCATCACGTTGAGATATCTGAGTCGCTTTGGATAAAAACTTCGCCAAAAGAACCAAAATGAAATGAAAGTATGAATCTGAAAACATTAATGACTAAAAATCAAAACAAAGAAACTACAGAGCATTTAATCCAAGATATTTATATTTAAAAAAATGAATTTTTAATGACAAGTAATGTTCATTTCTTTGTTTGTACTTTTGAAGAACGTAATGAATTACATCATCTTTAACTTTGTGAATTTAACAAAAAGCTTTTTTTAGTCATTGAATTCTAAATACATTTACATTCAAATTTCTAGTGTGTAGATCTGTGAACTCACTTTATTCACTTTGTGTTTCAGATGTGGACTTATTGTAAACATTCATTATCTTCCACTTAATCCTGTATGAGGGTCACTGTGGGGTTCTCCATGTCCTTCCAGAGGAGAACATCTGAGCAGATACACCCAGCACAGAGCGCCAATCCATCGGTGAGCGCACTCACACACAAACACACTATATGGGGCAACTTGTTTAAATGTTTTTGGCCTGTGGGAGGACACCGGAGAACCCGGAGGAAACCCATGCAGACACGGGGAGAACATGGAAAATCCACCCTGATTCGAACTGGGAATCCTCAGTGCTGAGAGGAGAACATTTTACATTTACATTTAGTTATTTAGCAGATGCTTTTATCCAAAGCGACTTACAAGTATCCCAACTTGGTTGGGGTCAGAACACAAGAGTTGATGCAGCACCCTGGAGCAATGAGGGTGAAGGGTCTTGCTCAAGGACCCCCAACCTTGTGATTGATAGTCCAACACCCTAACCACTGAGCCACCCCTTATTGTAAGTAGTTTTTAATAAGAACTTTAATAGGAACCAGAACCATGTGACCAGAACGTCACTCACACATTTAAAAGAAAAAGTCATTTCATTTTGCTGTTGGATACAAATGTTTTAATTGTGGGTGGCGTCCGGGGAAACGACAAATCCATTCACGCTCAATAAACATCACAAATATGTACATTAAAAAAAAAAACACAATCTTTTTCAGAATCTCGTAACCTGTGGAGGAACGACTCGGATGTTTACAGTGATGAAGCCTCGCGCTCTCTCTCTCTCACACTCAGGACTTAAAATGGACTACAGATGGAAAGAAAAGCTGTCACATAGTGCCCTCGTGTGGACTGAGAGGGTCATAGTCAGTGAGTCACAGGGGGACGGGGTTAATCTCGCTGCTCCATTTTAACTTTGGGGGGTTTGAGGAACGAGCGGTTCTTCTTCTCTTTACTCTTTTTGCCTTTAGATTGGAAGGTTCTCCAGCTGTCCACTCGTCCGTCCCGCGACTCCTGAAAGACGAGAAAGGGAGTTGCTGCTGTTAGGATTCGTTCCATCTGCACTAATTATATATCACACTTTTAATAATTAATTATGCACAATAAGCAACTCTTACAAACAAATAACTGGAGGTTTTTTTCTAATAGAAGTTTGAACTGTTACCACCAGGTGGCGCCAAAGCAAACTCTCCCTCCCTCAGCACATCCATAAACATTCAATTTATTCAAATGGTATAATTTTTAATGTTTCTGATCAAATACTGAGCCAATACCAACCCCTCCCCGGACAGAGGGCCACGCCCGTGATCATGGGGCTCTGCTGCACATCACAATCACCTTAACACTCAACGGGACCTACCTCAAAGTTCTTCTGCCACTCTTTCTCACGTTTCGCTCGCTCGTGTGTCTCGATCTCTTCTTCTCGTTGTCGTTTTCTGAGATTTAAAAAATAAAAACAGTCAGATTTGCACATTCCACACTAAATCCTCCAACAATCTGCAGTTTTGGGTGGCACTGCTGCAGCTGCATGGCAGGAACAACCACAACTTTAAGAGAATTTCTAAACTTCTACTCCTGGATCGGTACTGTTTTACGTAGACAGGAACCATGTGTTATGTAAGAGAACCATGATTGTACCTGATGCAAATTACCATAGAAACACATTCAGCAATACATCAGATTCAAATCACCCACCATGTTTTTACTACTGTAAATGGAAGCTTTTGCAGTTATGGGGAGAACATGCAAACTTAACACATTTAACAGTGTAAATTAAAACCATAAACAATAATCAGAATCTGTGTTTGAGTCGAACAGCTGAAGCATTAGAACCAAACGGCAGTCTCCACTGCAGATTCATGGGAAGGTTTACCCCTGACCCAGATGTAATTTTCGTATGTGAGCTCTTACCTCTCGTGCATTTCCTTTGCTTCTCGCTCCTTCCGCTTAATCTCCAGTTCAGCAAACAGCTTCATGGTCTGTTTGTAGACGGCTTGTCTGAACTGCAGGAAAGAAAAGTGCATTTAGGACAAGCACCCTTTGGTATTGTATGAGACATATAGGATGACAATCAAAATAGTGTTTCTCTCTCTCCAACTTGTAAAGTACTTGCAAATAGGGCTGGGGCCACACGTCGATGTGATCTTTTACAAAAATGCGTAGCCACGTTGCATGAATAGCCGTATTTTTGTATAGACAGCTGAAATATTTAAAATGTGGGAGTAATTCACTCAAACTCCTAAAGGGGGTGCTATATCACAGTACGGAAATTCCAGCAGTATATTGGCCGCACACGTTTGCTGTCTTTCCATCACCGCTGCATGTGGACCAACAATGTGGTCACGTACAGAAAAGCAAACACGCGGTTTTCAGGAGTCCGCTGCTTACAGTCGGAATTCACAACTTTATTGGCGGCTCTTTAACGTGCCGTCTCTTCTGCCTCTGGTTTGAATCAATCCAACACACATCACAGTAAAAGTCGTTAGATGAATCAATAAATAAAATGAATCATTAGGTACGGCCCTACTCGCAAATTACTAAAAGTATGAATTACAGCTCCGCCCACAAAATACAATCACCCTCCTGACCTGATCAACTGGAAACTGAAGAGGTTGTGTTTTGAACTATCGTTAATCAACATCGGCAAATATTTAAAAATACATACAATACTTAACATTCTACATTAACTGCATCCATGGGGGGGGGGGGGACCGGAGGCGGGGTTTAAAATAAACTTCACTACATTTCAGGATCAAAATCCAGCAAAACCTTTTTTTTGGGAACTCCTGCGTGATGAGTTTGATTAAAGTTTCAGGAAATAAACAGAGACATAAAATCACCGCATTTCTGTAAATCATGATAAATCTGCATCACTTACCACTTCAGGATCATCTTCCTCAATAACTGTGGACATCCCGTCCTTCTTCAGCTGCTTCTTCTTCTGGGCCATCTGTAAACAAATTACACCAAGCAACAGAGAATCAATACAACAAATATAATTTTGGGTGTGAAATAATATTTTATGAACTAAACGAGGGATTAAATGTGAGTTTAGATATTTTGAATTTGAAATTAGAGAGAGATATTCAGCAGATGCTTTTACTTAAAGTGACTTAACCCAACTTCAGCAATATGAGGTGGTGAGTAAACAGAGGTGAACACGGCTATGTGTATGTGTTGGACAGAGTGGCTGCATGGCAGGACATTCGATTAGTAAGTGTTTAAATGTCTCGTCACAATTTTAACAAACATGGAGCGTCTTTTGGGGAACTTGGTGTAGATAACTTGGTGGTGCCAGCTACAAATCTTATAACCCATCGGTTTTATTTTGGGGTTGTTGATGATTTGGGTGTTCCATTATTTTTTTTTTTTTTTGCCAATCAGGGTTTTTAGAAGAGTAATATTCTGACTGTCTTAGGTATGAAAATAATATTTGTATGTCGTTATTGTGACTACAGGGATGCAGGCATTAAAACTACCAGTAGGTGGAAGCATTGCACCACCATTAAACAACACGTGACTATCAGCTACAGAGAATACAGTATGTGAGCAGAACCTTAACATCAGAAACCTGCAGTTAAAGATACAGCTCTGTACATTCCACCAATATCAGCAGAATGCCGTACAGATGTGTTCTTATATGTTAAAGGTATTAAGTGTAGTCGTTGACATGGCGCCACCATTAGAGTACCAGTGGTACTGTGTAAGACCCTCACATTGTGCTCCACGTATTCCTTTCCAGCATGAATCACGTCCAGCGCTCTCTTCTTCTGCTCCGGTTCCAGGAGAAACTTATACGCCTTATCAACAGCTGGAACACAGACACGCCGTTTTATTCACATGTTCAATAGTATGTAAGCATCCACCGCTCACGTCCTTACAGGGTGAACAAGATTCATTTTATTTAGGAGACGTGTTTAATCACAAAGTCAAAACTTGTTAAAAGCTTTTTTTTTTATTTTGATCTTTTGTAATCAGTCCAATTTGTAAAAAGCACAAAACTGTTGATACTGATGGTGTATTAATGGACTCAGTTTCAGTCGACATTAAATCAGTTACTACATCAGGCTTTACCATCTTCAGAACATCAGTAAGATCAGAGATGTTCTGACTAAAGCAGACCTGGAGAAACTTATTCAGACTTTTATCTCCAGCAGGATTGATTACTGCAATGGTCTCCTAACTGGACCACCAAAAAAAAGGAAGAGAGCTTTGGTCTTAGGGAACTACATTAGTCCCAGCCCCCAGGTGAGAACTAAACCTGGAGAAGCTGCGTTTATCCGCCACGCCGCTCTCAAACGGAATCAGCTGAATGAGAACATTAGAAGAACTTTAGAGACTTTTAAATCCAGACTGAAAACATTCCTTTTTGAGCAGCACACAGCTCCGTTTGATCTGCTATTATTTTTTATAATTTCTTTTACTATTTTCATGTACTTTTTTTATTGCACTATTTATTTTTGTATTAATATTTTTCTCTCTCTTAATGCACTATTTTAATTAATTTACTATGATTTATAAATCTGTGAAGCACTTTGAAATGCTTCTGTATGAAAGGTGCTCTATAAATAAACTTGCATTGCACATTTAATTAGACCTGGGAAATGTACAGAAAATTTACCGATACCAAAATTTATGATGATAATGATATTTTGCTCATATCTGTATTTTCTGTGTCTTAAAAAAATGTAAAGAAAAGTTGTTTGGTCTTATTTGTCGTCTACGTTCATGTTCCTTCAAGAGGCTGCGCTCTGTGCTCTCTGTAGCGAGGTCACGTGACTACGTGGCAATAAAAATGGACTTGTACCATCAACATGAATGGGAAGTATTTATGTCGGCCTTATACATACTTTTTTTGGGGGTATGTTTGTATTACAATTATCGTCCAATTATTATCGAAGTGAACTGCTCAATATATCGCAATAGTGATTTTAGGCCGTATCGTCGCAGCCCTACATTTAAAATGACATTATAATACAAATATTTATTCATTTATTTATTATCTTGGTCAAATACACCCAGGACAGGGCGCCTCTCAGGCACTGGGCACACGCTCACAACCTATACGGGACAATTTAGAGCATCAGTTTACCTTGAATCCATGTTTTTGGACTGAGAAAAACAGAGGAAAAAAGAGAACCCAGAGGAAAGCCTACTTTTGATCATTTTTAGCGGACGTTTTCAGCTCACATTTTGGTTAAATATTGATGAATATCCAAAACAACATCCTCAACAGTCAAGTGTGGTCACATGGTGGTCCATCCATGACCTCAGATGTTTATTTAGTCACTGGGATCAAAATCCAATAACTACATTTAGACATTTTATTAATCCTGAGATGAACTTCAATTTAAAAAAGTCTCAAGACTCACCTTCAAAAGCCAGCTGTGCTCGGTCCGCATCGTCCTGGTTCTTGTCCGGATGCACCAAAATGGACAACTAAAAGAAAGCACAAAAACCTGATTTCAGATGTGCAGGTAAACTTTCGAAAGCGTTTAACCGAGGGGGACAGAACGGGCCCCTACCTGTCGAAATCTTTTCTTTAGCTCGTCATCCGTGGCCTCGGGGTCAATCTGTAAAACCTACAGCAGATCAACTTTTTAAAATACGAAAGTGGACGAGGCCATACAACAGCTGCATGTGTTTAACATGCAGGGCTTCATCACACAGACAAAACAGTCACCTCGAAAGGGTTAAGATTGAAATAGGTCGAACCCGGACGAAGCAGGCGATCGATCTGCTGTTTAGGGGTCAGTACAGAGTCACGTTTCTCAATCTGCTTCACCTGCGGAATAATAGCACAGTATGGATCAATAAATCAATCAAGAAGAATTAAAAACACTGAGCAGCTGCATGTGGAATGTTAAAGAGCATGTGGTTTTAATGAATTTTGTGCAGTTGTAGACTTGTGCTTAAGAAAACAGCCTTGCAAACTGAAGATCTCTGGTTCGATTCCCGATCCCTCCACTTTACCACGGCTGAAGTGCCCTTGAGTAAGACCCCTAACACCAATTGCTCCCGGTGCGCTGTGTACAGGGATGCCCATAGCTCCGGGTAGGTGTGCTCACTTCGCCAGTTTGTGTTTTAGTGCATGTATGGGAATGTGGAGGACAAATTCCTTTGTGTGTAAGTACAGTAGTCAAAAAGTGATCACTTTATAAAAAAATACCTGTATTTAAATATGCATTTTAATAAAGTGGCCAGTGTCTCTACAAACAGAATTAGATTTACTGACCGTGTGTGTTATTTACACACAGAATGTGTTGTGTGTTGACTGTAGTATTATACACACCATACAACATATACACACTTTAAACACTGTAATAAACAATATAACAATACATAAATACCTGAACAAAACAAAACGTTGTGTGAATACTAAAATACTATAAAGAGAAAAGTAACAAATAACCATAAATAAAAATAAATTTGATTAAGTAAATTCAATCACGTTTCACTAAATAATACATTTTTTTTAAATAAATCCCACTATTTTTATTTAAAAAAAACCTAACATTTCAGATAAAGATCTGTACTAAAACTTGAACCAGAGTGGAAGAAGTTTTTTAAAGAGAAGTTTATGATGAATAACGCTGTTAATCCGCGACGCTAACGTTAGCATCACAGCTAAAGCTACAGAGGGCTTCAGATGAGGGGTTCAGTTTTTCAATAAAATAAAAAATCTGACCGACAGATTAAAACACGCAGCTGCAGTTCTGATTCAGAGAAGAAGATAAACCACGAACCTCGGTGTAAAAAGTCATAAACGCTTCATCGCCTGAGCCGCCCGGTTTCACCGAGCCGTCCGTCGAGGCCGCCATTATGCATTTAGACACACCTCCGGAAGTGACGTTGTTAAGGATTAAACACGTGGGCCGTTACACCGACTGCTTCAGAGATTGTTAAAATAAAAAACTGTTTAAAGTTTAAAAAAAAGACTTAGTATTTAAAATGCGTTTAAATTTAATTTCTTTTTAAAATGACATTTTAAAATAACCACTTATCTTAAAGTAATGGTTTAATATTTTTTTTAAAATAACGTAATATCCCCAATACTTTAATATCTTAAAAAAAAATTCTTAAAATAGCCACTTATCTCAAAATAACTTTTTTAATATGTATTAAAACCAAAAGAAACTTCAGGACTTGGTACATCAAAATAATGATTTAATTCATTTTAAAAATGACAAAAAAAAAAACATTCTGGTTTTCATTTTAGTGGTGAGAAAAGGCCTTTATATTTTTGATTGATGTTGAATAAATCATTGTAGATTTTATCAAAATGAGTAAATAATTTGCACTTAAAGAGAAACTAAAGGGCGATGCAGAGCCTTGCAGTTTAATAAACTAACTTTTAGTGGTTTAATTTTCTGCCGCTTTTTTAAAATCTCAGTTTTGTTCTGGTACAAGTTGTTTTCCAAAAATTCTGGATCTCCACCTTAGACTTATTTAAAAAACGGTTTTGGCAGATAAACCACCTCAGTGAGTGACTACCGATCATCGCAGTGTTTTCACCACGAAACTCTGTCGTCATTTAAACAGGTTTGTTTTTTTCTTTTTAATTATTAATAATGCATAGGACCATTTAAATATACCAAACCGTTTAATCATTCCAAATGTACGTACAGTACAGGTTTTAGAAATATTAAAAAGGTAATAAATGGGCACATGACAAAAAAAACCTAAAAACTATAAAATACTGTTAGATAAATAAACCATAATCCAAAGTTTGCTACAAAAAAAAAATCTGTTAAAATATTTACAGTCAAAAAGAGCAAACTAATCAGAATATTTACATTTACTATACACTTATGCCATAATGTATAAAAATCAGAACAATGATTGAAAAGCATATAAACTAATAACACTTCAACAAGAATCTTACACACTTTCAATTAGATGGGGAATTTAAAGTTTGGTTACTGAGGAGTTACGGTACTAAACTTCGTGTACATTGCAGATTAATTCCTGGTCGCAAATGGGATGTTCATTTACAGATTAAAATGCTTTAACAGTTTTAAAAGCAACTCGTTTTAGACATCATTAAAATATATATATTTTCCTGGGTCAAGGTTTGCTCTATTTGCCAGTGCGGAGCCAGGTGAACCGGAGCAGCAGACGCAAAGCCAAAGAGCAGCAGCCGTATTAACTTCCTCCTCGTGGGATCAATCAGCCTGAATCAAGAGGGAGAATCAAAGTGCCAAATCTGCGATAAGGGTCTAAAATATTTAAATATTAGACCCTAAATAAATCAACAAAACCCCATAATAATAAAACTTAAAGATATTAAATGTACAAACGTTTAAATAAACAACCTGGAATTAGAGCCAGGAGTAAATACTAGAACATTAATATAAGCAATTTTCACCATTATTTATAAAGTTATTTATTCATTATCTTAATCCTTTATGAGGGTCACTGGGGGTTCCCCCATGCCCATACAGGGGAGAACGTTTTGGATGCTAGGCAGATAGACCCAGATCAGGGCACCAATCTATTTCTGGGAACACGCACGCACACGATATGGGGCAATTTGGAGCAGTCAATTTACCTTGAATCAACCTTAACACAATTCTCCACTTATAACAGATGTAAATAAACTAGTACATATTTTGGCTCTGATGAATAAAAAAAAAATATATCTTGAGCTTTCACATCATAGATTTATTTAAAAGTGTAATTAAGATAAATATTTTTTGCAGTTAATAGAAATGACTTTTAGTGTAATTGTGTAGTTATTAATAATAACACACATATAGCTTTTTTGCAACCTCAGTGACGCTACACAACTGTTTAAAAAATATTGCATTAATTTAAATGATAAAAATACATAAAAAGACAACAGAAGAGAAGAAAAGGCAACAATTAAAGTGTGTGTGTGTGTGTATATATATATCCATTTTAAAAAGTTGTGACCTATTAATCTGCTATTTAATATTTCATTTAGCATTTTTTTTTTAAAGAAAAACAGTTCTTTAAAACACGTTAAGGTACATTAGGGGACCCACAACCGCACCCTTTTGGGTCACAGAATTTGGTGTTACACCGGCAACGTGGTCCTGTCGCAGGGCTGCCAATCTGTGGGTCAGCTAGTGTCTCTAGAATATTTATTAAGATCATGGGTTTCTACAAATGTTATGTGACAGATCTTTGGATTTGTGAACCCAAATTCTTTAATATAGAAATCCAAAATAACCAAAAACAGCCTCATTAAATTACACTTCACTTTAAAAAGGTCCTCAGACAGGTCACTGATAATATGAAATTTATTTGTATCTGAATCTTAAGCTTGGGTTCTAACTGAGGAGCTGAAAGGATTAAGAGAAGGTGGAGAGAGAGAGCATGTGTGTGTGTGAAAGTCCAGCTCACCCCTGGAGAAGAACACAGTTGTGATGTGTTCCTCAAACTAGCAATGTCTCTCTCGCTCCGACACCTGGGTGAGTCAGATACAAAGGGACAAACATTCAATCACATACACACACAGAGGAGTCGACAGCAGCACAAACTTTACCTACCGCACACTGAACAAGAAATCAGATCCGTAACAGTAACATGAGGTCTTTAAATCCAGCAGATAAGGTTTTGGACACACGACTTTATTCTGCGTTACTATGACAACCAATCACATCCATCAGAGTCGAATGGAGAATATAAATTTGAATAAAGGGTTTTATTAAAGTTGAAATATAGAATTACAAAGAAAATGATGTTTAAATGAAGTTTATTCGCTTGTTAGGTTACCTTACGTGCACGTTTCAATCCAGTCAGTCACTTCACCTCAAGGTTTTTCTCCTTACTCTCAACTGATTCTGTTCATTATACTATATAAATAAAATATACAGGTGACTCCTGTAAAGGAGTGTGAACTGAAGTTTTTAGTACCTGCATTCCTTCAAACTTTAATAAAAGAAATGATTTTCCTTGTGATCCCACAGAGCCACTGAATATTGAAAATTATAAAATGGGTAGTTCTGATTGGTTGAGCCGTTATCCCAGATGTGACATCACTGATAACACACCTCTGAGCACTTCATATTTGTATGAATGTGTAATAAACATTATTTTAAATTACAGTTTAATACCAAGTTTCCACAAAAGTAAAACCGAGAAGTTTTACTAAATTGCTCCGAAAGTAAAACCTGGCAAAGGTTTTGTGCTGTTGTGAGCTCCCCCTGATGGACGGAAACAGCAATATTGTAGCAATACCACACAATGTATATAATTGCTTTTATTTAATAGTTTTTTAGTCGCTGGGGGGGGGATGTGTCTATCAGTTTTGCACATCGAGAGACTGAAATGTTTGCCCATTCTTCCTTACAAAACAGCTGGAGCTCAGTGAGGTTGGCTGGAGAGCAAAAAATAATTTCAGTAGAACTCTTGTGTTTTTATGATGATGGATATTCCCTGAGACGTTTCTGAACTATCACTAACAGTTCTCAGTCAAACATCCAACACATCCAATCTAATTTATTGAGACTACAAACAAAAAAAACAAAAACCCTCAAAAGAACATTATCTTAATGATATTCCCAGTTTGGGTTGTTCATGCTGAAAAACACTAAATTTTAATGTACCAAATGTTCAGATTTTTTTTATTGAAACAAAACATAAAAAAAAAAAGTTATAAATACAAACATGAGAACAAACCATCAGAGCTCTTAAGGTGAGCCAAACCAAGTCCTAACGAGCAGATATCAAAAGGTAAAGAAAAGGTTTGCAGTTGTCAGATTAGCTTTTAAAAACACAATTCTACGACCTTCAGAAATGCTAAACATACACAACAGTACTTCCAGTTACAAAACTGTCTCTTCCTTCCGCTGGATTCTTTTCTCCAATTCTAAAGACGAACCAAAAAATGAAGCTCTAGCCGTTATGTACAAGCAAGTCTCTACAGCAACACAAAAACAAATCACAGAGGTGGGGGTGTAATGATGTCATACGAAGGCATACAGAATGAATATATGTATGGATATATGTGGGGGGGCTGGATGTTTAAACAAGACGTTCCGAGTGTATTTCATGATGCCTACGTTGTGTTCTTGCTTTTAATCATTTTAGAAAATAAAGTCCTTCTACATTTTTAAAAAGGTGGCTTTAAAACAAAAAAGAGAGAGAGTGTGAGAGATGGAGGGGATAAAAGTGGAGAGTGACTTTTACGACAAAATGTCCCAGTCTTTCGTGAGTGATATCAAACCAATCAAAGGTTACGAGGTGGAACGGATACATTCTCGTCTTCGACCAATCAGGGTTTGAGAAGCCAATTCTGGGGCGTGTCCTTTATTGTTTCACATTGTTTCTACAGAGGGAGAAGGAGAATAGAAATCAAACAGGGCCAGATCAACAGCACTGTGTTTTTTTTTGTGTTCTTTTTGGGTGACTGATCAGGTTGTGAATTCATCATCATTTTATTTTAATAAACATGGTAAATACCTTTCGTTGAGGGGGAGGGGTCTACTTCCACTGCTGGCCGTATGAATCCTGGTGGAAATCCATGTTGTCGTAGCCCCAGGAGTACGAGCCCCCGGACAGCAGCGGCTGCTGGGCGATGGGCTGCGACACCCAGTTCTGCTGGTTGGTCTGGCGCCGTTTCGAATCCGGTTGGTTATACACGTCTGCCTTCCTTTTCCCGCCCACGTTGTCGCCGCGGTTCCCCCGCTGACCCCTGCTGCCTCGTCCGCCGCGATGTGATTGGAAAGACATGCCTCTGACTCCCCCTCGTCCTCCTCGGACTGCCCCCATTGAAGCCCCTCCTCTTGGTACATAGCCACCCCGTCCGCGGCTGGTGGGAAGTCCGCGGGATCTGGAAGGGGGTGGAGCTCCACGACTTCCCCGACTGCTACGCCCCCTGACTGGATACAAATCTTCATAGCCGTAATACGGGTCGTCATAACCACCGCGGTAGTCGTGATAATCGTAGCTGTAATAATCGTCATAGTAATCTTCATAGGTGTAGTAATCAGGTGGGTAGGCATAGCCACTGCGAGAACCTCGACCACGACTGCGGCTCGGGGGTGGCATGCGAGGTGGAGGGTAATAGTAATAATCATCATACCTGTTTATGTTCAAAATAAAAGACCTGTGTTTTTACATCATTTTGACAAATTACAAAAACAATTTAAATTCATTTAGGTTAAAACTACAGCAATGGTGCCAAACCCCATGGGCACCTACGGTCTTTATTTTTACCCCGTGCTTCTGGTGGTCTGTCTGGCAGCTTGTCTTTCTTTTTTCTTTTTATCGGGAGGTTTGGCCAAAACGATCTCGATCTTCTCTCCTCCGAGCTCCTTGCTGTTCATTTCCTCCATCGCCTAAAATCAGAGTTGGGATCATTCTACTTTAAGTTCTGTGCTGCCCCTCAGTGGACAGGTTTAATACATGAAAATCCAACCTTAATCAGAGAGTCTAAAGTAAAGAGACCTGGAGGCAAATAGTTCTAACATTTTTCTCCATCATTAAAGTTACATGCAAACACACACAGTTATAAAACAATCTTCTCACAGTGACCATTTTTTTTTTCAATGGCAGTGTAACTGAATATAAGTCACTCCGGCTTGTACAATTCTAAATTCACAATTCTTTCATACTTGGAGAGTCAAATAACATTAAAAAAACTGTATAGGTAAATTTAAGGTATTTAAATCTATAGTCAATCAGCTACTGTGAAGTTTATATCTCTCAAATTGAAACCTCTTTTAAAAAAAATGAATAATAAAAAAATATGGTGTTGTGCTAATGAGAACTAATCAAAAATCCCTCTTGTGCCCCCCTAGCTGCATCTAAATATCTCATGATATGCCCCTAAATCTGTTTTACAGCAAGGCAGACAGTGTAAGAATTATGCTGCCACCATGTGGTAAAAGGAGGAATTATATTTGAAAAGCTGTTATGATTTATTTATTCCGACAGCACAAGCAAGCCTTAAATAACATTTTAAGACAGAGGTGGAGGGTCGTTTGGAATCTGACAGTAGACCGGACATGGCCTGGTTTAAATGATGGAACACTGTCCACTACCTTCACAGCGGCTTCTCGCTCCTCAAAGTGAACGAAGGCGTAGTCTTTCAGTTTCTTTACCCGCTCCAATTTCCCAAACTGAGAGAACGTCTTCTCCAGCAGATCCTCTGTGACAGAATTGGCCAGTTTACGAACAAACAAAACCTTCACCTGTGGATTTAAGAAAACAAAATGTTCTGAATACCCTTCA
>JAOUQT010300815.1:0-16113 GCA_025769995.1 Xyliphius kryptos | reverse complement strand
TATATATATATATATATATACACAGACAGACAGACAGACCGACAGAAAGCGAGAGAGAGAAAAAATGAAGTTAATTGAACCCTATTGCCACAGGTGTTTAAAGTATTTAAAGTATTACTTCTTTATTACTCATTATTGATAAATTGTGTAAAGCAGGTATTAAGGCCTGTGGTCATATTTAAGTGTAATCTAATTTGTTGGCTGCAGCTACATGGGTACACTGGGCATGAAGCACTGGCGTTGCAAGTCTTCATTGGCACGGCTGATGAGAGAGCCATTAGGCCCCATGCATTTTATCAAGTCCACCGGACCACTGGCAAAACGGTCACCACCTCAAGCCAAGAGAAAATACTGAATGGAACCAAGATCCTTGAGTTGCCACTTGAACCCAAAGACAACATGCGGGCAGTGTAAGAAACGCCAGCTTTTCTTAAAATAAATGATTTGTGGAACTGTTAAAAAACGCTTAAAATCATGTGCACTCATCTATGTACAGTGTGGACTGTGCTGGAATCCTAAAGCTGAAGAATGCAGACATTGAGCTGCGGAAGGGGGAGACTGATGTGGGACGGAAAAATACACGTGTGCGTCTAGTGTTTCGTGTCCACATACCTCAACCAAATGGCCCCTGGCTGTCTCTGCAAGTGGCATCACATCCTATTGAGTGCTGTAAGTATATTCAAACCATCAATTTATTGTTATTCTTTTCATTTATTATAGTTCTATGCTTGAGGTCAGGCTGCTGTGGGGTGAAACAGATGTTGCATTATTGTGAATTAATCACGAGAAAGAGGGATTGTTAATTATACTGCTTTCTTGTAATTTATTAACAATGATGCAAAACTTTGAGAGTTTTATTGCTTTTATTAGCAGCTACAGATACACTATAGTAAAAAACGAGGTTTGATTCATAAATATGGCTATTGAACGCAAAATCAATAAGAACAACACAGTCTTGTCAAGTTTTTAAATTAAATTTTGAGTAACAAGTTTCCGGTTACTTTAATAACCTAATGTCGACATCTAGTGACATCAAATTACAGAACACAATTTATAAACAACAGCTACAACAGGTCAAGTGCTCAAAGGGGATCAGCTCACAGATTATATATCTGTATTTTTATTATTTAAAATAATCATGCATTGATACAAATGTGGGTGGCATAGTGTTTAGCACGTTCGCCTCTCAGTGCTGGGAATTCCCAGTTCGAATCCCAATCTGGGTGGAGTATCTATGTTCTTCCTGTGTCTGCATGGGTTTCCTCCGGGTTCTCAGGTTTTTTCCACAGTATAAAAACATGGATTCAAGGTAAATTGTTTGCTCTAAATTGGCGTATACAGCCTGTGTGTGTGTGTGTTTGTGCCCAGAGATAGATTGGCGCTCTGTCCTGGGTGTATTTGCCTAGCGCCTGAAACATTCTCCCCTGGATGGGCATGGGGAATCCCCCCCTCATAGTGGATTAAACAAAAAAATAATGAATGAATGAATGGTACGGATGTAAAGCAGTCAGAGGTATGTATGACAAACATAAGGTCACAGCTTGACAAACGGCTCAGCCAATCAGATTTAAGGAACTACCTGTTTAATAATGCTTATTAGTTGAAAGTTATTTGAAGTTATATGCTGAAGGGCAAAAGGATCAAACATGCACTTAGGCCTACAGGAGCTTTGAATGCATCCAATTCTGAGTTTTGTGTCTCCTTTGCGGCTGTAGCAGCTTCCACATTTCTAGAAATGCTTGCTGCAGTATTTTGGAATGTCTGTGGAAACATTTTTCACATTTGTCTAGAAGAGCATTTGTGTGGTGTGCAAAAATGCATGGCTTAGTGTTTGATTTTATAAATAAATGTAATGAATTATACATTTTTTTTTAATCCAATACAGCACAGAGATCTGCTCATGAGTCTCCAACTGTTGAGAGGCAAGACTTAGACAGCTGCTCAGTACTTGGAGGCGTACAGATGATACTGACGGGGCAAAACTTCACCTCTGAATCCAGAGTGGTTTTTACTGAGAAAACCCAAGGTGTGTATTGGCGCAAACTTTCACTATCCTCTCAACAGGTTTCCCAACATTACCAATAATTGTACTGTGAGACTGATAACATTAGCATGTGATTTGTTTTTAGAGTTTTATTCACATGGTTTGCATATGAGGTTGGAGCATCCTGTAGGGTTGCTTTGTAAACTGTAGTCTGGTCTGGTCAGGGCAGTTGTGGTGCAGCGCAGCTAAAACGGGAAATAGATAACAAGCTTGCAAAGCAGCAGCAGCAGCATGCACGCACAAGAGTCATTTTGTAAGTCCTTATTGAAAATGACAGTAAAGATAAAACACAGATTCCAAACTTTGGAACTTGAAACATTAAACAATGCAGCCATGCAATTTTCATTTTTAAAACATGTATTTGGTTTTGTATTTCGCAATAGTTGAGGTGATGTCATTTACACAATTTAAACAGGCTGAATTCGGAACAGAAACTGGCCTTCCGCAAACTGTTCCCACAAACTTGGAGACACACATATGTCTACTTTTGGCAATGGGACTAAATGAAACATTTGACAGTTTATCAGTTATTAAGTATTCCAATTGCTATGTACATCAGTACACCAGAGGTTTAAAAGCAAGATCTATAGTTAAGATCTATAGTTTAGCTCACGGAGATTCAAGTAGTATTTATTGTCATTTGCATCGCATTTGGTGAATGAAATAAAAACAACTGGCTCATGGACCCAGTTTTACCCTAAAGCAATTTCTCTATCAAAAGTCATTTTTTAATTTTATTTTAATGTTAGATATAGGATACAATATAGATGTGAAATATAAAAAATATAATAAAATACAGTGTGTAATAATTTTTAGCAGAAACTCTGAGTATAAGTATAAAATTAGCAGCTTGAGAATTTAGAATATTAAATGTTAAGCGTGACTACAAAAATCTGAGAACCAATGGAATAAGCTAAAGCCAAGGTAATATCTGTAAAAAAGAATATAATCTTGAACAGGATGTGCTATTATACACACGTTTATACCTATATACATATACAGTAGGTGTAGGTTTCCAAATATTTTGTGTCAATATGTTATGCTTGCCACTTAATTACATTTGATCCTTTTTAGGAAACAAACTTTACATGTAAACTAGGTATTAATTTGGACCACAAACATCATACAGTTGTAAAGAACTGACACCATGCAGACAAAAAGTTTTTCTGGTTAGCAAATGTAGGTTTCAGAGCTATTTTCCATTGAGGTGTGCAGTGAGGAGCTAGCGGATGTGGTTAAGCGATACGATCTACAAGCAGTCTTTTCTTTCCTTTCCTTCACTCAGAGTGCGTAAGCAGCCCAACAGAGGTGTGAGGGAAGGGGTGGGGGGTGCTTGATATGCTGCACATGAAAGGGACTTGCTGATCACATTTGCACCAGAGTCATGGAAAGGATGCAGTGGGAGTTGAGTTTGTTGTGGTGCTGAACAAAAGAAATCCGACATCGAAAGTGTTTGTATGTGAAAGGTGTTTGTGAAAAGTAAAGTTTTTATATCTGGAGACAGTAACAATGAAAACAGTAAGCCCATCCAGTTATGTGTAGACAATGTTAAGATCATTGATTTATGACGTCCTCTAAAACACAAAGTGCTTTCTAAAATCTGGCTTAATCCTTGCAGAGGGTTTGGAAATATGGGAGATGGAAGCCACAGTAGACAGAGAGAAAAGTAAAGCTGTGAGTATTCAGGCTCCATAAACATGATCACAGAAGCCATTGTCTTATTCAGAGATAAATAGCTATTGTTATGTCTCTCAGAACATGCTGTACTTGGAAATTCCTTCATATCGGGACCGCACCATCTACCACCAAGTCAAAGTCAACTTCTATGTTCTGAATGGGAAAAGAAAACGTAGTCAGCCTCAGCACTTCACCTACATTCCCCTAGCAGGTGACAACATGCTACGTTCTATGTCTACATTACATACTTATATTCATAAATTTGTTTTAAAGTGAAAGGGATCTGCATCCAGACAACCATTTCACTTTCAATGTCGTTATAAGAAAACATATAATGTTCCACTCACTTACACTGGGCTTGTAATATTTATTACTTAAGTATAGAAATTTTGACAATCCATAAATGAATCAGATCTTCACCATGGCTGATAAGAACCAATTGGAAAGCTTAAGTGGGTGTTTGGGTCATCATTTTTGGAAATTTGCAATTTTACCTTACCTACACTAAAACAAAGGTTTTAAGTTAAATCTGTGTTTTATATTGACACTATGCTGCAGTGTTGATTGGCACAGAAGCAAAGTGGTTAGCACATCTGCTTCTCAGCATCTAGGTTTTTTAGTTTCCTTGTCCCCCATCCCCCATGTTCCCATGGGTTTTCTAAAGGGTTTCTTCCCACAGTCCAAAAACATAGGTGAATTGGCTGCTTTAAATTGTAAATTGCCCCTATTTAAATTGCCTCTATATACCGGTAGTGTATGTCTGCGTGAGTGTGCCCTGTTATGGGTGTATGTGCCCAATGCCCTAAATTTTGCAACCCTAGTGTAGGTTTGGGCACATAATGAGATAAGAGGAGATGAGACATAGCAAAAGTACCGTAAGGCTTTGTTCACACTATCATGTCAAAGTCGGACAAATTTTCAGTGTAATTAAGACATTACACTTTTCATGGCTGTGTAAACATATTCAATTAAATACAATTTGAAACAGAATTTGAGTTTAGGTCATGGTTGCTTTTAGATCAGATTTGTATCTGAATTGCATATAAAAATATCCAAATTGAAATTCAGACTTTTTGCCTATATGCATGTGTTAACACCAAATAGCACCACCAGAGTGAAGAAACACCAGCCTGCACTCACAAATCTCTTGATACAACCAAAGCTGCTGTCTTGCTATTTTCTCATTCTTCACCCGATAAAGTTCAGCTGATGAACTTTTTGCCGTCTGCTAGAACAAATTATACGCATCTATTTTTTAGTTGCAAAAATGCATAGATGTCACTGGATTAAATATAGGTGAACGAACCAGATCGAAAAAAATGTATTCTAATGCAGAATTCAGAAAACAAACAAAAACTGAGAAATGAGATGTGCAATGTAAAAACTTATAATTTATAATTTACTTAAATTAAAATTTCTTTAAATTAAATTTCTTCAAATAATATGTTTTTGCTTACAGTTCCTTTAATAAAGGCAGAGCCTGTGGATGAGTATCAATATACTCAACTTGGCTGCGGTATTCCTCATATGTTGGGAATGTCGCCGCAATCATGCCATCACCTTCCTCAAGTCTCAACAAGCCACTGTGCCATGCCAACCCAGGTTTCACAGAGGACAAGCAGTCCAACACTGTATCCTCCATGCTTGGAGTACCAGCTTCTTCAACCCTCAGCTTTATGCCAAAGCCAAGTGGAGGCCATGGCAACGCCTGCCAATTACCAGTTCGCTTCCACAGTAAATACAAGCTGTTTGGTGTCTAACCTTAAACACAGCAGTTATCAGCATGTTGTGGCTGGGCACAATTATCATGCTGCTGGCTCAGTGTTTCCTTGTGTTGATGGAGCCAGTCAGAGAAGCTATGGGCAGAAATCTGTATCTCCAGTGCATGGGTTTAACCCACAGCAGCCTGTGTTACATCAGAGAGCCGGAAGTTCTGGAAATAGAGTCACAGTCAAGCGGGAGAATCTGGACCAGGCTTGTTTGGATGATGGTGAGTTACGTTTACATGGCCAGTACCTTGCCATTGGATTCATTGTAGAAACAGAATAGTGGATGCTCGGATTGAACCTCATAGTTTAAAACCCAGAACTGTTAATATTTCTTTACCTTGCAAATACTTCAGAGTTTACTAACACTTTAATAGTAAGTCGTTTTATTTAATTAATTTTGTTAGCATGTTTTGTTATTTTGTCCACACTTCTTTGTCCTACAAATTATTCTTCAGACCACCAAAGAAAATAATTGTGATGGAAAAAATTGAAATATCATTCAAGAAATATCATAACTGGTGACTTTCGACTATTTTCTGTTTATCATGAGAAACCACAACATTAGTGCACTTGTTCTTTAAGCCACTCATCTAATTTTAGCCTCTTATGTAGGTCAGTGCTGTAAATAGCCTCTGGTGAAGTCAGTATTGACCACACAGCTGATAGATCTGAGCAAAATATTGATATTTTGGGGGGGAAACATCAAATTTAAATTTGATATTACATTTAACTCAAATCACCACCAACCCAACACAGCCAAACCTGAGATCTATACCTTTATCTACATGGAATTACTTAAATGCAAACGTAAACAGATTCATTTTTTATCTACTTTTAAAGATTGATGGTGATTCAGAATCACAAACACTAACTAGAAGCTATTCTAAAGTTGAGGAGCCTCATGGAAGAACGCTCTTTCACCATCAGTAACTTTGTTAATTCTAGGACATAAACGTAAACTAGCACCTTGATAGCATGTTGGTTTGAATAACTGAATGAGTTTACTCAAATTCTGTGAAACCTGTTTATGTAGAATTTTATGTGTTCTTAATAAAATTTTGTAATCAATGCGAAATTTAACTGGTAGCCAGTGCAGGTTTGATAACACAGGAAGATATAAACTCTTTGCTTTTAGTTAAAACTATAGCTGCAGCATTTTGAACAAGTTGTTCAGTAGTTTATGTAATGATTTTTTAGGACATCATGTCAGAAGTGAATTACAATAATCTAACCTTGAGGTTATAAAAGCATGAATTAGTTTCTCTGCTTCTTGGAGGGAGAGGATACACTTTAGTTTCGAAATGTTGCAGAGGTGAAAATATGCAATTCCAGCAATATTGCTAATGTGTTTATGTGTATGTGAATCTGAACCACCTGGTCAACAGCCTCGGAGTGGAAATACTTCACTTCACTCATTATTCGTGTGAGATATTGGTCCGATAGTAAATGCAAATCAGGTTGAAAATATTTTCACACTGCAAACATTTGTTGATACATCGTTGCTTTAAAGGTTTGGCATTATCAAAACTAAATGTGGCGCACGGCAAAATATTGTGTGACGATAATTTTGGCCAGACATTTTAGATTACTTACTCATTTTTTTTCATGTAAAGTATGTAACTGCAACTTAAACATAATAATTATTATTTATCACTACCAATCTATCAATTATTTATTGTATATTTATTATTCAAAATTATAAGACGGGTAGTTCTGGTCTTTAAATCTGATTGGCTGAGCCATTTGTCCAGTCGTGACATTATTGACAATAAGGCACACCTCTGAGCACTTCACATTCTTATCAGTTCATGATGTATTATTTTTCCAATGTTTTTTATAAACTGTGTTCTGTAATTTGGACACTAGATGGCAGTATTTGATTTTTAGAGAAACCAAAAACCTGATAATCAGCAATTAGCATTCATAAAAAAAAAAAAACTAGATTAGAAAGACTAGATTACGCCAAAGAAGACCAGTTTATTTGCTTTTAATAAACGTATTTATAAATCAAACCGTTTTTTTATTTTAGTGTGTTTGTAACCGTTTTATAAAAGCAATAATGCACTCGAGTTTGTAAGGTGTAACAACACCCGTTTTCTGTTATTTATATACGATAATGCACAACCTTAAGTGCATTATTTACTTTTAAAGCAACAGACTATTTCTTTTTGTTTTTGATAGATAATGGCTTTTACATGTTAAGAGTTCGAAGCAAAGTACAGATGATTGTCAATTATTATTTTTATTTTTAGGCAGCTCTAAGTTGTAGATTAGCCATGTCGACAACCTACGGTGTGGTAATGGACTGTATGATGATCCTCTTTTACTTTATTTCATATTTAAATCACTATGCTTCATTATCAAACAGCCCCCAAGTTACAGGCATACTTAATCTGTTTGCCCATGGTACAACATAAACCTAATTATTATTTAATTAAAAAAGTATATTTTGAAGAATCATTTAATACATATAAAGTCAGCCTCAATTTTTGGTTAGTAAGCGCTATTGGTTTTAATAGTTTATGAATACATTAAAATACTAAATATTATGTATTGTAAAATTATTGTTGTTGGCATTATTTTCATTATTAATAGTATAGTATATTGTAAGTATATTGCATGCATAATTTAATGGATTAGAGTGCTGTGACTAAATGCTGGTAGTTGTAGGTGTTGCTGCTGCACCACTGTGGTTTTTATTTATAGTTCATAATAATTATGACAGTAAATCCTGTTATTATTTTAAATTGATGTGGTAAAAAGTTTCCCAATGTCATCTCATCTCGAGCAAACTATTCAATTTTGATTTACCTAATGCTAATTAGCATAACTCAAGAGCATTAAAGACAGAGTTTGACAAGTATTTAACATCTTGCTTTCGTCATACATTTAAATATTTAATCTCTGTAATTTCTTATTCTGTGTTTTCAGTGAATGAACTGATCAGGAAAGATCTCATTGTTCCTTCAACTGAACAGTGATAACAGAGCGGGATCGTCCTTCAAATAAAAGCAAGTGACGTATTTGAAGACTACTCTTTAAAACACAACTCTTTACTAGTTATTGAATATCTACACGGGTCATTGGAGCAGTAAGTAACAGGGGTTAGTCAATATTAACACTTTTTAAAGACATTGAAGAAGTTTAAAAGAGCACACCACATAACAAGCCAGAGGTGATTTACCTAAACATACTTTTCTAAAAGTCACTCTTGATTTTCTGGTCAACAGTTTTTAGTGTCAGATCCCTGTTTTTACACACAGCAGTTTCATATATCATGAATGTCAGGGTTGTGTATGGACAGAATTGATTTAGTCATTCATTCATTAATTCCTTAAGCCACTTAAACTAGGATCTTGGATCTGTGCTGGAGATGATGGTGACACCCTGGTTTCTAGTCCATTATTGGAACCTTAACATGTTTAAACATGCCACGTACATTTAGAGGCAACTAATTTTACAATAACTTTGTACAGTGGGAGGAAACAGGCATGAGAAGAACATGCAAACTTAGAAATGACTACTCTCCAAAGGAATTAAATAGTAGACCGTATTGATCAGAGGTGAAAGCACTTCCCACTAGTCACCATTTATGTGGAGTTTACATGTCTGGTTGCCCTGCCTTTTACTAGCAGCTTGTCCAGTATGTTTCTGCTTAAACAGTGAAAGACAAAAGACAGTTAAATACTCCGAAGATAGATAAAAATTGAATTCTGATTTCTATCATTCTGATAGAAGATGCATTAAATGCAGGGAAAATATTCAATGCCATTCATATGTAATTATCTTTTTTGTGAGTCATTTTCCTGGATGCCTTAAGTTGTAGAGTGACTTAAGTTTACACTCTGCTTGCTTTAACAAATAGTTGGCATTAATATATTTGTTCAAAATACCATTTAAAATGATGTAATCAAACTGTTGCTTTATTTCTATTCAGTGCATGCTGGGTAAACACTGACTGATATAGAGGAGATGGGGGTAAAAAAACAAAAAAAACCATGCCACTTTTAAGCATTTTTGAAATAAGAAAAATACGAAGGAATGCTCTACAAAATACTACGTATATGTATATATCAAAATTATTTTTTCAATTTCCTTTTTTATATCAACATCTCACTGACATTACAATATGTAGGAGCGATATTATTTGTAAGTCACTTTGGATAAAAGCGTCTGCTAAATGACCAAATGTAAATAAAATCAGTGACTAATATTTTAATTTCATGTTTAACAGGAGTCTATATCATGTATTTATTGTACATCACGGTAACATAAATAGTATTGTAGACAATTGTGCTTTAATTTAATTACTGCCTTTGTAATTTTTGTGTATTTTGTCCATTATTAAAAGCACAATTATTAAAATGTTTGTTTAGATAAGCTCTCACTAAATGAAAAGGTCACACCAGGCAACAGGACCAGACTGAAACCCTACTGTGATCCTTATCAATTGAGTAAAATACAGGACAATAAACAATGTGTAACTAGAATATAGTTTGAATGTTTTTCTTTCTGGGTTTTGTTATGTACAGCACATAAACTCAAAATATTGGGGTATTGCCCTTTTCCAAAATGAACTCACAAGCCTTTGTACATCTCTGTTGTTTTGACTTAGCCATTTTGTTGTTTTGACAAAGACTGCTACAGTCCTAAAAATAACTGAAAGTGTAATGTCAAAATCCCCAATACGACTATTCTGTATTCCCCTGTAAAGCCACAAAAATAATATTGCTTTGTAACGCTCATAGACGCTGGAGTACATTTTTTACGGCCTCAAGTCTTCCAATAACCCTAGCAGAAACATTTTAACATCCACCCTTTACAATGTGACGTGCAACAACTAGCTAAAGAAAAGCCCACATATTACAGTTAACACTTGTAATATGTGGGCTTCAACTTCATAGACTTCAACAGAAATCCCTAATATGACAGGAAACATTATACAGAATGCAAAATCGGTTTATTTTACAGTATAATAAAAACACTGTGTTTACAACCAAGAGCTTTAATCTACAATTAAAACTAAAGTTGTAAATAATGATATAGGAAAGTATCTTTTGAAAACATCTTTTGCTTGTGTAGTGCTTGAGTGCTTGTGTAGATGAAACCACAAAAAGATTTTGAAAATCTTGGTGTAAAAAGAACACAGAATTTTCTCCCTTCACATTTGAGAAAATACATTTTATCTTTTCTTTTTGCTCTCCTTCTTTATTTTCTGTCGTATTTGCTGTGCTGGTGGCTTTTGTTTTCTGTTTGGTTCAGAGGCTTTCTGTTCAAGTAGCTCTGCACTCTCCTCCTGTAACCACAGATACACCATCTTATTATATTTAAACCGAAGAAGAAAAACTTTTTCAACATATTTACAGAATTAAAAGGCCTTAAAAATATAAACCATTTAAATCATATTAACAACAAATAACTGGTCACCATATAATATGAAATAAAAAAATAGGTACAAGTAACTTTAGAAAGGATGTGTTTAGTTCTTGTTGGTAAAGTTGCAGATTTAGTATACTTCCAGAATACCATTTTATGTTTAATCGCTTAAGAAAATAAGCCAAATGATACTTTTTAACATCCATAGAGTCTTTCTGTTACTACCTAGTTTCCCCCACCCACAAATTTACTGCAGAAATGAAGCAAAGACTGATTGAGTGACGTTTTGGGCAATTCCCAGGACTATACATCAGGTTTATAACATCTGTACTGAAACAACCCAATTTAAAATAGGTGCATGAACCAGAATCAGAACCCACTGCATTTTTTCGTATTGCTACAATGACATAAACCTTTTATAATAGCAGTGCACTGAAACTAGTTGTTACAAGTGGTTTTAGAGCGGGGGACGCACCCTCTGGGCTGTGTGTGGGTGTTTCAGGAGAGTTGCAATTTTGAGAAAAATAAAATAGCAGAACGAAATGAATGCTGTTACATAGGGGGGAAAAAACTTTATACGTGATGTATATCTCTATCAGTTATTTCAGTGCCACTTTATTTTGCATTATTGAACACAAAGTTAATGTTTTGTATGATTAAAGAATTTTTAGGTTGAAAGCAAAAGACATTTTGTGTGTTGGGAGTCATCGGCTCGAAAATACAAAAGAGGGCACTGCAGAACACGTGGGAATCACTACTGTATCATCCTCCAAAATTTTATTTGAAATAAATCAGAGCAATAGATATTGAAAAAGGAAAACAAAGATCAAAATGGAACAATTCTCCTGAGATGGTTGATTTGACACAGTGACACAATTCAAGTAGCAAACCACTTTAAGAATTACCTGCTCATGACTTTTAGATGTGCTAATGATTATGGCTAGGATGCAGATGAGTTGAAAAATTGCCCCAAGGAAAAGTCCATAGCGTAAGACACTTTCGAAAAATGTTGGCTCAGGAACCTCAGGTGGTGAGAGATCCAACTCTGACATGATGATGATGTTTATCTGTAATCACAGATATACACATGAAAACGCAAGTTATTTACAAACATGGAAATTATTTATACAGAAAAAAGACATTTTGTCCATATGGTTAAATGAATGTAACTTTGATTGCTTCATTCAACTCAGATAACTAAATGCAATGTGGGATTACTGGTTCGAATCTCAATCTACGTAGAATTTCCACGTTCTCCCCATGTCCGCATGGGTTTTCTACGGGTTCTACGGTTTTCTCCCATAGTCCAAAAACATGGATTCAAGGTTCATGGAATTGGCTGCTCTAAATTGCCCCGATAGTCTGTGTGAGTGAGTGAGTGTGTGCCCAGCGATAGATTGGCACCCTGTCCTGGGTATATCTGCCCCGTGTCCTTCATAGAGGATTAAGAGAATAAATAAATGAATAAATGCATGAATAAATGAATTATGTCTCATCTGAGCAGCATTAGCCACATTATTAATGGTAGAACCTTAAGAGCTTTAAGTTCCTTCAAATGAACCCGTGAAGTTCCTGTGACTTTGTGTAATTCATAACATGATTTTAAGGGAAAATGCAATCTTATAATGACTTCTGCAAATAAAGAACTTTTATATTTACCTATATTAAACTTTTTTATGAAAAGTCTGTGTCCCTCATGCCTGTGTAATTTGAGTAATCATGTATAAATTGTAAAATATCAGCAAGTTAAGCATCTTTTCATAATGCCTCATTCATGTGATGGGAAATAAATCAACCACAGTATTTACATTTACAGCACTAATAATAACACATTTCCTCTTCTGTAGGTATTGTACTTTGTTCCCATAGGTACAAACTTTAGACATTGTTGTTAGTGATCCTGTAAAATAATCATTCATTTACTGCAAAGTGTTTTAAATGTATTCTTCATAATGAGAGGATAAAAAAAGGGAATTGGGTTTAGGGATTAATTTTTATCTTTTAATTAAATGCACTGTCCCACTTTAACACACTTTCTTAGTTAGGTTTTATAAACAGATTCTTCCGTGAATAAACAGTGTATTAAACTTTTTGGCTAACTTGGCTTCTTAGTCTTATTTCAGATAATCCCAAAAGATTCATTCTTCTGACCCAGCTTGAGTGTATGTATGTATTTTTTTTTCTTGCTCAGAATTTGGGAACCAAGCTTTCTATTTACAGTGATGCACATAATTATTCCTATCCCTGCCATTTATTAAACCAGTAAGTATTTTTTTTTGATCGGAAATGACACAGTGTTCTTATGCTGTACAAGAAACATCATTGTGCGGAAAAAAAAATTACTTCTTAACTTTAATTTGGATAAAAATTTATTCATACCCCTTGCAAACTGCCACAGTCAGTACAAGACAACGAAATGACTTTGGCATCATCCAAAAGTGCAAAGAGTATAACTGTGCAGATGTACAAAGTGCAATAATGGCAGTACCGTGCAATACAATTATTGTGCAGTGATGACTTCATTGTGCAGTAAAAGACAGTGTAAACCGAGAATATTGTATAATTACGGTGGATAAGTAATATGAACATAAATATACATTTAACGGCGTGCAAGACAGAGTATTATACTACTCCAAATAGTCCAAACTGTTCTAAAACCTCCTTATTATCCTGATTCAATGAAAACAACTGTTGATAGACAATAAAGATTTAAGTACAACCCATGGAATAAAAAATTAACTTTAGTGTCAATGGCACAGGGTTCTTCTACACACCCCTGATAATTAATAACTCTAGGTCTTATGCAAACAAAGATTTCGTAATCTGTAGCAGATATGTCTTTTGCTCTTAACATCTGAAAACATTGATACTATTTACACGTTTTTTTCACAAAGCAGTTACAATTTAATTCTACAGTTTCAAAACGTTCTGTTGTATTTGGGGAGTTTAATCTGATTTATTCAGTGTGACGGACTATGATTGCAGCTTCTCCAGTCACACACAAAAAAAGACCACAGGATCTAAAACAGCTAGAAATAAAAGTTTGTGAAAAATGCAAGTGCAAATAATTATTCACCACATGAAGCAGAAATTGTGTTTTTGAACATTTAGTACCGGGCTGTGATGCACAAATTCAAGCCTCGTTATTTAAATGTTGATAAACGTTGATAAAACACAGAGGTGAACATTCTCGAGCTACAAAACTGTTGTAATTTGTAACGTGAATTATGTGACTTACGCGCTGCAGAGATAATAAACGGACTCACAATCCCCTTTATTCTTTTTTTCTATTATTGATGATCTGGCTCAACAGCCGCTCCTTTGCTTCTCTTTGGAATTGTCGGTTGAATAAAAGTTCGATACCGCCTCCTGCTGTATGGGCGCTCACACTGCCTGTAAGCATGCTGATTAATGCAGGGACTGCAGATGTGCCCGGAGCTAGTTATTTATAGACAACACACTGCACTTACCTACTGCTGCTTTATAAAACCAGCACGATAAATCCAGGTGGGCGGATTATGTTTCATTTAAAGTGCTTAAAGGAATGTTTGACTTTTTGATAATATCCACTGGCTTATTGTCCTGACTTACATACATTATTTAGCAGCCAGCACTGAACCATGACCTAATTGTATGTCTTTAAGGCTTAAGATTGGTAAATTCTTCATGCTACATCGTCCTTCTGCCATTTCTAGACTTTTAAAAGGAGAAACCACTACTTGTATTATATAAACTGGCCTTCACATACCTCATGTTTACAATTCTCATACGTGCCAGGATAGTAACAACCAAAATTTTATACCTGAATTGATGGCAAGATAGGAATAATAACCATTCACACTAATCTACACAAATCAAATATTCAGTTAAAAATCTACATAAAGAGGTGTAACATGGTGAGAGTTTTATTTCACTACTTACACTAATCCTACACTAGCAACCACATTGACACCAGTTACACCTGCTGAACACAAGGTAAGCAATAAGAGATTATTAATGAAATATGTTTACTTTGCCAAACCAACAAGATCTGCTCACCATTAGTTACATTACCTAACACATCAGTTTAGCATTAGCAACACCAACCTAACACCTAGATCTGATAAATAGATGAACCAAACACATACACAATTTATCTTTTTAATATCAGCTACATAAGTTCATGTTCTGCTAGCCTGTTCAGTGTTAGCTAAACCTATGTCCTGCAGTTGATTTATGCTGTTCATAAAATGGGTAATTCCAGTCCTTAAATATGATTAGCTGAGCCATTTGGTACATTAGTGACAATAATGCACACCCCTGACCGCTTTACATTTGCATCAATGCATGATTTACAATACATTATTTTTCCAATGAGCACTAAGGCTTTTGTGGCTGTTTTTTATAAAGTTTGTTCTGTAATATGGCCACTAGATGGCAGTTTTTGATTGTTCGAGAAATCGGAATCCTGTTACTCAGCGATCAGTGTTTACATTTATGAATCACACCTTGTTTTTTTATTATATTATTTAAAATAATTAGGCCTCTACAGCTGGTTCAAAACTCTACAGCCTGACTGGTGTTCAACCAAACCAGCTTAAGCAAACGAACGTCTCTCCATTACTAATTTCTCTTCTTTGCCTCCTCTTATCTTCAATCCGTCTTTCCAAAATACACTCCAACTTGTTCACTGCGCTCTAGTGATGCTTCGATAAGTGCCTAATAGCACCTCATCCCTGTGATTAATTAACAATAAAGCATAAACTCATATGCCTTATTGATTTATTAGATAAATATAACACGTTAGAGTTTTCCAAGAGTTATAATACCAGCTGGAATTTCACATCAGCATGAGATCAACTGAACCACCTCATTTAGCTCGAATGCAGCTACACCCCTTTGACAGACAACTTTCTCAGTCTAGTTAATAGACCTCACGCATGTCATGGTGTAATTTTATTGTAAACCTTAGATTCAATATGGTGACATTTTTATGTATACTTATGTTTGCTTTAATTAAGAAAGCTGTTTTTTGCATTAACACGGTAGCAGCACAACGGTTTAGTAAAATTGTCTTTGTATTTTTGTAAACAAATGTTTCAGTATTATGATTTTAACAGTTTTCCAACATACAAACTTTCGAGAAATAAATACACACTATGGTCCCACACCTTAGATAGATATCAACTCTCTCTTTTAAATCAGTGTGGTGCTGCGGGGAAGCAGTTTGCTCGATCATGGATGACGAGCTCTGCTTTGCACCACACT
>JAOUQT010300809.1:0-16113 GCA_025769995.1 Xyliphius kryptos | reverse complement strand
GAACCATGAAACTACACTGGACCTCAGGCAATGTGGATTCTGTGCCTGTGCTCACTTCCTTCAGACTCGAAGAGCTTGATTTCCAAAGAAAATGCTAAATTGTCTTTAATCAGAAAACATAGCTGTGGAGCACTCAGCAGCAGTCCATTGCCTTTTTTTTTTTTTTTTTAACTTTAGCCCAGACAAGACGCTTCTGACACTCTGTTCAAGAGTGGCTTGATACAAGGAATGCGACAGCTGAAAGCCAGGTTTTGCAAATGTCTGCGTTGTGGTTCTTTAAGCACTGTCTCAAGCTGCAGTCCACTCTTTGTGAATCTTCCCCACATTAAGTGGGTTTTGTTTCACAATCCTCTCCAGGGTGCAGTTATTGTTATTGCTTGTCTACTTTTTCAAACACATCTTTTCCTTCTTTTCACCCCTCAATTAATGTGTTTGGACACAGAACTCTGTGAACAGCCAGCCTCTTTAGCAATGACCTTTTGTGTCTTGCCTTCCTTGTGCAAGGTGTCAATGGTCTCTTTTGACAACTGTCCAGTCAGCGGTCTTCCCCATGATTATGTAACTTACAAAACTAGACTGAAAAGGACATTTTAAAGGCATTTGCACGAATTTTGTGTTAATTAGCTGATTAATGTGGCACCTGGTCAAATCATGTTGTTTTAGTTGACAAAGCAACAATTACAATCTTAACAGTCAAATACCCATCATTTGCACAAAGACACTTTTGCTTGTACTTAGTCTTTGTTATTAAAACAGTGTCACATAAACTAAGAGGGTTATGTTGCTCCCAGTAAACTTTTTAGACCCCAAAACATTCTGTAAACTTGTGTATTGGACAAGAATTACATCTATTTGGCTATATGCATTAGGCCATGACTCCATTTATTATATAAAAAAGCACACTTACTCTAATGTGCTCCCAGTCTGCACATTAAAAAAAAAAAAGTTAAATAACAGGTTGATAAAGGGTTTGCAGCTAAAAAATTAACAGTTAAAAAAAAACTACTGAAACGATGTTTGCTAAAGAAATTAAATCTGAATGCTTTGCAACGGAACACCCCACCCCTCCAACCTGACAAATGCAAATTTTACCCATGTCTTAAAATGAATGGAAACCTCAATTGACTAATCAGTTTCAAAAGTTTTATTGTTTTGAAGAAATTTGACAACAGTAAATATTAATTGTGTATTTATTTGTAAATATCTGGTTAAATAAGTTACTAGTATTAAATACTTTAACACATTACAAAAAGCAAATAAAAAATATTTTCAATGTAACAAAAATTAAAACGTGTATCACAAACCCGCAGTTATTGCAGAATCTCCTAAATTTCTGTTAAAATGTGAACATTTACTATATTTTAAAGCTTTTTTTCATAAGCTTTTTTATTTTGAAGAGTGTTGCGTTTCAAAATACTCCAAAGTCCAATTGGTTAAATTTATTCATGTCGGTTGTCAGTTTAACCCTTTTGACAATACTTGGCAACCTTAAATGCAACTTTGCTTGATTGAGAGCGGTTGCAGGGTCCTTTTGTAACTAATCAAAACAAAATATATTTTTTTTTTATCATGTCCTGACATTTGGTTACAAAAACAATCAAGTTTTGTCATAAAATAGTGTCTTTTGTAACGACATTTTCATCAATTAGCTACAAATGGTTAGAAACTTTTTAAACTAATCAGTACTCCAGAAGACAGTGGATAGGAAGTACAGTCCAGAATAAAGTGCTTGAGATTAAAACAGCTGTTCCATCCACACTGATTGAATTTCTCATGTTTGCTTCGGGGGGCTTCAAAACCAAGCGACATTTATTGCTGGCTTCAGCAGAAGAAATCACAGCCTCACTCGGAGTAGTAGTGCGTAGCTCATCACGTGTCTGTTTTCAGAATTATGCAATAAATTGAGGAAAAGGTTAAGAAAGTTAGTCATGTAGGGATTTAAATTTGGTCATTTAGCAGACCATTTTATTCAAAAATACTTACAAATATCCTAACTTGATGGTTGGGGTCAAAATGCAGGATTGACCATACAGCCTGGAGCAATAAGGTTGAGGGTTTTGCTCAAGAACCCAATCCAACTAAAGATCCAACTTCAGTGGATATGGTATGTGAACCCACATTTAGATTATTATTCCAACATCCAAAGCACTAAGCTACCACACCCTCACCATGATTTTGAGTCATCCCACAAATATGTAACATTACAGGTTAAGTTATATTGGATACTGGAAAATGTCTAGATTAATAGAAATAACATTCTTTTATTATAACCAGGGTCATTTTACCTTTTCCACACTCTCAAATACTCTGAGAAAGTTGAGCCTCAGTACACCTGCAAGTTCTGAATCATTCCATTTCCTTCGCACTAATTCTGCTATCAGAGCTGGGTACTTCGCCACGTCCTCCAGACCCTGTGGAAAGCTACGAACCAACACAAACCCACGCAAAATCTAAAACTGTTGATATTACTGATAATAAGAAATATAAATAGCCAAAA
The DNA here is from genome assembly GCA_025769995.1 of Xyliphius kryptos. NCBI lineage: Eukaryota > Metazoa > Chordata > Actinopteri > Siluriformes > Aspredinidae > Xyliphius > Xyliphius kryptos. The sequence goes on along the minus strand of JAOUQT010300809.1, from coordinate 13,616 downwards.
TCTCTTTCATACCTGCTGGCACCATCATAATCGCCACCAATCCCTATGTGCTCTGCCCCAATAACAAGCTTCAGATGGTCAAAATGGTCTGTCAGATGAAGGGTACAAGACAATAATTTAAAGACCAATTAAGAAGTAAACATGCAAAATACAATTGATCTGCATTTTAATTCAAACCAGGTACACAGCCACACTTACCAGCTACAAGAGAGATGTTTGCTTCTTTAGCACATGATATGAAACAAGTGAAAAAATTGACCATGATAAGTCCTTTCTTCTCTTTCTGACAAACAAATATGATACAAATCTTAACTAAAAAAAGGAAAACCATGTATTCCGGTAAATTCATTATAATGCAAATACAAATACTGTTTTATTCTTACTGGAATTCACCAGTTACATTTAGTTATTTAGCAGACGCTTTTATCCAAAGTGACTTACAGGTAGCCCAACTTGGTTGGGGTCAGAACACGGGGTTGATGCAGCACCCTGAAGCAATGAGGGTTAAGGGTCTTGCTCAAGGACCCACATTGGTAACTTCAGTGGACCTGGGATTTGAACCCCCAACCTTTTGATTGACAGTCCAATACCCTAACCACTAAGCTACCTTTTAAGCACACTAAGAGTATGTGGACTACAGTCTGTAATTGTAGAACTACAAAGTCCATCTATATGATCAAAAAGCAATGTAATGTAGGAAACACTGTGCACATGCACAAACAAACAAGATGTAATAAATCATACGGGAATAAACCAGTGAGACGGGTTATAGACAGGAGGAAGACAAACGATGTATAAACACAGCAAAACATAATCACGAAACAGGGCAAATAATTAAGAAGTAAACCAAAACAGAAAGTCGAAACCAAACCAAAACAGAAGTCTGGCAGAGGCGCGATTCCTGCACTACACACAGGCCTTTTAAAAAAAAAAAAAAAAAAAAAAAATCACATCACATGTGATACAGAATTAACATGCCATGTGAAGTCAGCTCTCTTTCTGTAAGTTTGCAAACGCCTTAAAAATCAAATGTGAGGTTCTAAAGCTATTGCATCCTTCTAAGCAGAGCCTGTATCAGTGCCTATGTGGGTGTAAACTCAGATTCAGATGTATTTATTTGTATTTATTTAACAGTTACAGATGAATAGTAAAATGCGGAGGTGACTATAAACTGTGCAAGCAGTCATAAGTAGACAAGATAAAGAAATACAATATATTAAATTACAATTAACTATCAAGAAAATATATATATTTAAAATATACATTAAGGTAAATGGGACCAGGTGTGGTAAATATACAAATACAACTTTAATTATTGTGAGCAGTTATACATGGTCATAGATATACACTCGTGTATATACTCGTATACAAACCTCTCTTTGATTTCATCTGTAGCTGTGTTCAAAATAGCTTATTACATTCTATTTGGTTACACAATATTCACAATAGCAGTATTCAGTAAGCTGCCCACATTAATTCTCCTCCCATCAAATATCTTCATGAAGCACTTCAGCACACAGCTATTCTGCTATTCTTAGCTATTCTGAGCTCAACCCTTTCAATTTAACTTCATTTGAGAAAAGAAAGAAGGAGCAGCTGGAAATGCGGTGCTTTCAGTTGGACCAATCACAGCACTTGCTTTCTAGACGTACCGGCCATTTTATTAGATTTACATCCTCAGTTCTACACTCAATCCACTGATCAGATGGACATTGTTGTCTATCTGTTTCTCTACATACTTTGTTAGTCTTCTTTAGTAGGTTTTCTGATGATTAGGACCCTCACAGAGGAGGTATCAGAGAGGTGGATGGTTCTCAGTACTGCAGAGATACTGTATAGAGATACTGTACGAGTGGATCAGACACAGTAGTGCTGCTGGACAGAGAGCAGTACACCAATCAGAACCTGTATCAGGTGTCTGATCCACTCGTACCATCATCCACCACCCTAATGATACCTGCTCTGTGGGGTCCTGATCATCAGAGAACAGAGTAAAGGGGACTTACAGAGTATGTAGAGGAACAAAATGGAATTGTAGAACTACAAAGTCCATCTATATGGCAAGTGGAGTGTATGTTGGGGGGGGGGGGGGGTGGACATCAGGCAATGAGGGTTATGTGGGGAACTGTATGCAATGCCTATGATGTAGATCCAGTGCAAAGGGATAAATCGACATTGATTAACATATAGAAATACAGGGTGGGCAACAAAAAAGCAACCCGCCAAATTTATGATAACTATATAAGGCAGGGTGTTTTTTTGTTGACCCCTGGAGTAAATAATAATGCATGAGGTTAAGCGGTACCCTAGCTTTTTTAGTCTTATATTAGGAACATTCATGTAATGACCATGTTCTGTTGTCCATGTCCCTTTAGCACCAGATGGACCCTTCCAGCAACTTCTATAACTACAGAACCGCACTTCGTGGTGCAACCCAAAGATCTCTTACAGCTCATACAAGTAGAGAGAAGGTAAGAGAGCCTGCCTGCAACAAGAATTCACTCACTGCACCAGTTTTTCTTGTTTTATTTAAAAAACATATTGGGTTTACTTCGAGATGTGCAGACATTTACCTGACTACAGAACTTGTTTTTCAAATTTCAGTAAAAAAATCTAATAATGGAAACTGATAAACGTTAAATCAACAAAACGATTGTTTTTTAATGATCAGATACAAGACAGTGAAAGCTCAGATTATATAGTAACTCAAAAAGTTTGTTGCCATTTGTTTTTTGAGAACTTCTAGTACTGTCCAATACAGAGGCATGTAATCACACTGGCTCGTTATGTAATGAGGTCATCACAAAGGGTCACTGGAACAGACCATAAATGGGTCAGATGTTGTTTCGGAAGCGATGTGCAAAATATGTTCTGTTCTTTGTAGGAAAAACATGGCAGCCAGCCAGTACCCAATGTCTTCCACTGTTGACCTGGGGCACCATATTCTAGAATGTTCAGAGTTGTAGTGCAAATAGTCGAGATTCAAAAAGTACTGCATTCCATCAGGGGAACAGAAGGACCACTTTTCTTACCTCATGCTCTGGAAAAAAAAAAAAAAAAAAAAAAAACGATGCCGTGTGTGAATGCTCTGGGAGGAAGCCACTGTTGTGTGGTCATGAGACAGAATGTTCCCGAGCAACTGTGGAATGTTGTCTCCGAACACATTCGATAAGTGAGGGTGTTTGTTGACAAAGTTTTCTCTTCACTGTAGTGATGCTCCTGGAACATTGTGTGGCTCCAATCCCAGTTTACACAGAAATAAGAGCGCTAAATTTGTAGTTCTACAACTATAGCTTGTAGTCCATTTGTTTGTGGACTACAATACATACTGTGTTAGTTCCCCTTACTCTGTTCTCTTATGGTCCGGACCCCAATACCGCCACTACAGAGCAGGTAATAATTGGTTGGTGCATAATTTTTTTTACTGGGTAGTTCCTGGTGCATTTCCCAGTCACACCAAGTGCTATGCCTGAAGTGTTCTTGGACAAGGTACCTAACCCCAATTGCCCTTTAAGGTTGCCCCCCACTCCAGGCACGTGTACTCACTTTACTAATGTGTGTGTTTCACTGCATGGATGGGTTTAATGTGGAGGATAAATCTGTGTAGGAAAAATAAATCACTTTAATATTTTATTCCTATCCCAGCAGTGTCACTGAGGTGTTGAAATGGAAACTACAGCAGCACTGCTGCACTAAAACCCCCTCACTTCATCAGTGTCACTGCAGAACTGACAAAAAACAACACACCACCCAAATTATACCGGTTCTGTGATGTTCCTGACCAATAGAGAACAGGGAACAACATGGAACAATAGAGGACTAACAAAAACACCGATGTATTAAAGTCTGTAATTGTAAAACTACAAAATCAATCTATATGGCAAGTGGAGGATATAGACAATGAAGCAAGAGGGAAGTGTGCCCAAACTTTCGACTGGCACTGTACTTGATCCTGAATTTGGTTAGGGTTTATTACATTTGGTCATTTAGCAGACACTTTTAGCCCTATGCATTGTACAAATATCCCAACTTTTTTGATATAGCCCCCTTGAAGCAATGAGGGTTAAGACTAACGTTGGTAACTTTAGTGGACCTGGGTTTTGAACCCACAACCTTCAGATTGTTGACCAACACGTTACCCACTGGGTTGCCATGCCCTTGGTCATATAGTATTGATATTATAATGCACCTTTTCTAATTTCGTTGCTTTTAAATCCAAATAATGAACACTGTACAAGTCAGATTTAATATAATTCTTAAATCCAAAAAAAAAAAAAAAATGGGTAAAAAACGACATAGATCTCCTTTTTGCTGATCCATTCTGCAAAGGCAACTGCACAAAGTGTGTTCTATATAATTATAATAGGGGTTCATCGAAAAACAGGCTGGTGAATTGGAACACATTGTTAATTACACACAATGCAACCTGAGGGAGATCCAGTTGTTCACAACAAGCTGATTTCCTTTAATTAAAGCACATTTATATATAAAAAAAATTGCATGTTTTAGGTGATTAAAGAAAACCAGTTAACCGTGTAAGTCAAATCCAAACCAGGAAGTGGTTTCTGGTTTACAATTTGTTATGACAGTATATCCAAAACACTTGTTTGCATTTGTTTGAATCATCTTGCACGCTCACAGTAGTTGCTGAGCAACCATAGCGCAAACTCGTCTTTGTGTAACAGTTCTGGAAAATACTAAAATGCACTGATCTTAATGAGCTTGTGTCTGGTACCTGCCATAAATGTTAGTCAACAAATTAGAAAAACAGCCCACTACACCCCCCCTTCAAAATTCACCCCCCCCCCCCAATTTTTAATTAAACACTTTCTGGTATTATTGGGTGTAAATAATGTTATTACAATCGTACTGATATTATGAAATTTATAATCCTTAAATGTCTTCCATATGGTGGTATTGATATATTTGCCCACCCTTTTGTCAGATCTGCTTTTGTTTATAAATATAAAGTGATCTATTTTGCCTAATGTTCATACACACCCACAGAGGAATATCCATCCATTATCTTATCTTATCTTATTCCTCTAATTGGGTCACGGTGGGGTTCCCCATGCCCATCCAGGGGAGAATGTCTCGGGCGATCCATTGCTGGGCACACACTCACTCGCACACAAACACACACTATACAGGGCAATTAATAGCATTAAATTTATCTTGAATCCATGTTTTTGGACTGTGGGAGGAAACCGGAGAACCCAGAGAAAACCCACACGGACACAGGGAGGACATGGAAAGTCCACCCAGATCGGGTTAAGCCACCACAGAGGAATATATTTTTGTTTAAACCATCTGTGTAGTGATACACACACACATACATATATACACCCTGAATAAGGTGAGCACACGTGCCTGGAGCAGTGGGCAGCCCTATACACGGCACGGCGCCCATGGAGCACTTGGGGTTAGGTGCCTTGACCAAATACATTTCCCTTATAGTACTTGGTGGGACCGGGAATCGGACCTTCACATCGCAAGGCTGTTTTCTTAACCACAAGCTTACGACTGCCCTATATATTTATGTTGTTCTTATTAAATTGTTGTTTTTTTTATTCATAATATTTACAGTATACAGTACCAGTCAAATGTTTGGCCTCTCCTCTTCCTGCTCCAATTATTGTCCATGTTATCAGTTCCACTTACCATAAAGATGGACCTTGTACTTCTACAATTACAGACTGTAGTCCACCTGTTTGTGGACTACAGTACATACTGTGTTAGTCCCACTTTACTCTGATGATCAGGACCCTAATAGTACGGTTGTTGCCATGAGACGGAATGTTCCCGAGCTACTGTGGAATGTTGTCTCCGAACACACTCGATGAGTGGGAGTATTGTTGACAAAGTTTTCTCATCAGAGTAGTAAAAATCCTGGAACATTATTTGGCCCAAATCCCAGTATACACTAAAATAAGTGTGCTAACTTTGTAGTTCTCCAATTACAGACTGTAGTCCATCTGTTTGTGGACTACAGTACATACTGTGTACGTCCCCTTTAATCTGTTCTCGAATGGTCAGGACCCCAATAGTACCACCACAGAGCATGTAGTATTTGGTTGGTGCATTATTCCTATCCCAGCAGTGTCACTGAGGTGTTTAAAAAAAAAACTACAGCAGCACTGCTGCACTAAAACCCCCTCACCGCAAAAAGTGTCACTGCAGACCTCACAATAACAATCCACCACCCAAATTATACCTGTTCTGTGATGCTCCTGACCAAAAGAGACCAGAGAACCAACAGGGAAGTAGCAATAAAAACAGATGTACTACAGTCTGTAATTATAAAACTACAAAGCCCATCCATATGTTAAATGGAAGAAATAGATAACGAAGCAAAAAGGTGTGTCTACAAACTTTTAACTGGTACTCTATATACAGGATTCACAAAAGTTTATTTGTTCGGTCAAAAACTACAACTCAGCAGTTGCGTGACAAGCAAAGCTATTTGCTTCACCTGCGACGTGAGTGTCTGTTTTCATGAGTCATGCTAATTGTATGCTAGCGTGGTAAATCCAGGTGTTCTACATGAGCACTTCATTAGGTTGTCTTGTTTTTCCTGTTTGAATTTTATCTCTTTGGACTCTCAATTGGCTATAGAAATTGCTGTGCTAATGTAAACTACAGTTTAGGGGAAGTTGAAGGCTTGTGGTTAAGAAACTAGCATTTGGTTCCAGCAAGTACTATGACACCTAATGATTAAATGTCCATCCATCCATCCATCCAGTATCTTCCGCTTATTCCTCTAGTAGTGTCGTGATGGGGTTCCCCATGCCCATCTAGGGGAGAACATCTCGGGCGCTGGGAAGATACACCCAGGACAGGGCACCAATCTATCTTTGGACACACTTTCTCACACATCCACACAAATACACACTATAAGGGGCAATTTTAGAGCATTCAATTTACCTGGAATCCATGTTTTTGGACTGTGGGTGGAAACTGGAGAACCCGGAGGAAGCCCACACAGACACGGGGAGAACATGGGACCTCCACCCAGATCGGGATTCGAACCAGGAATCCCCAGCACTGAGAGAAACATGCTAACCACTAAGCCACCGTGCCACCCTCATTTTAAATGTGGAGGACAAATTCCTCCGTGTAAGAACAATAGACAAAATATCACTGTGCCACTTTATATTTGCAAATTCCTGCTTATTTATACGCCACATATGAATTTTATTTAATAAGTGTGACATTTTTATGAATAGGTCTTGACCAAAGTGTTTGTTTTTTTTCCAGATTGTTGTTCCATTCTTCAGCCTCTTTATTAAAGACATCTTCTTCCTGAATGAAGGATGTGCTAACCGGCTTCCAAATGGACATGTCAATTTTGAGGTGTCTATTATTAAACTACTTATTTGTTGTTGCCAGTGGAAACAATCACTGCTTATTTTAACTGCTGTGTAACTTAAAGGAAACACGTCTTACATACTACGCATAGCAACAACCACATTCAGATCAACAGTGCTCAAAAACACATAAGCTTTAGGCCTACTTAAAGAGGAAGTTTGCTGAGCTTCCTGGGATGGCGTTGTGTGCAAAATGCTGACAGCAATAGGCCTTAATATGCCTTTTTTTTTATTTGTGTGCAGAAATTCTGGGAACTAGCCAAGCTGGTCAGCGAGTTCATGACCTGGAAAAAAGTGGAGTGTCCCTTTGAGAAGGACCGCAAGATATTGCAATACCTGCTGACTGCACCCATCTTTAATGAGGATGGTAAGCTATTTTAAGCATGAAAACCGAAATAGATAGTTGGCATTGGTAACCAATTCTGATTACATTATTATACCTCAAAAGCAATAATTCAACTAAAATTCTATTTCAAGTTCAAGTAATTTATTAATATAGCGCTTTTAACAACAGTAACAATGTCAGAAAGCAGCTTTACAGTGTTATTAGCCTGAATGCCAAAGAGCTAACCAAAGTGACAGTGGCAAGAAAAAACTTTCTGATATGTTTTTTCAAGCTTCCAAGATGAACAACATTTGTTCGTAAATATGTTATGTGGCGGCTAAGTGTCTTAGCGGTAAGTGCGTCCGCCTTTCAGTGCTGGGGATCCTGGTTCGTATCCTAATCTGTGTTGAGTTTCCATGTTCTCCCCCTGCTGGTGAGTTTTTCCCAAAGACATGGGTTCAAGGTGAATTGGCTGCTCTAAATTTTCCATATAGTGTGTTTGTGAGTTAGTGTACACCCTACGATGGATTGGCTACCTGTTGTGGGTGTATCTGAACACACACTCACACAGACATACATAGTATATAGGGGCAATTTGGAGCAGCCAATTCACGTTGAATCCATGGACTGTGGGAGGAAACTGGAGAAAACATGCGATTCGAACCTGGATCCCCAGCACTGAGCGCTGAAAGTGCTAACCACTACACCATTTTGTCGCCGGACATTATTACAAAATATTAATTTTGTAATTAAAGAAATGTAATGAAGATCTAAGCTTTTACATTTCTATTCTCCACTTGTCTGCTTCTTATGCTTGAATGTCCCTGTAATTTGAACTCTGTCATCATCTGTTAGATATCTGTACTGTAAAACTAGAGCAGCCTCAGGCTTTACAGCCTGTTTAAAGATGAGACATCAGGCACAAAATCAGTCTGCAGTGTATTGGTTTCCTGATATGAGTAATGAACGAACACAAAAAAAAAACTTTGCAAGTTACATCCAATGTAAAGAATTACATTGTCTTATGTCAGAAAGCCAAGACAGACATGATTCAGGCAAACCTATTATGACACATTCCCACCTCTTATTTGTTGACAGCTCTGTGCCTGGCATCCTACGAGAGTGAGGGACCTGAGAACAACATGGAGAAAGACAGATGGAAATCTCTCAGGTGTGTATGAGTATGTGAGCAGTCATGCATCACCGCCGCTCTTGTCTGCATCACTTCTCTGTGATACCTCCATCGTGTCGATCTCATTGTGCAACGGTCAATAACAGATCTGAGAGGGAGGTTAAATCATAAACAAGACTTGAGATGGAGTGCTTTTGCATGCAGTCAGATACCAGCCCACTTGGCTGTACATTTGGTCACTTCTCTTAGGAAGCGTCCAACTCTGATTTGGCGGGAGTTAAGGAGGTGGGGGCGATGGAGGAATCAAGGCGTTTCCCCCTCAGTGACCAGATCTGTCACAGTTCCATGTTTTCTTTTGCGCAGCTGAATATACTTTGAATGGGATTGGGAGAACAGCTGCCAGAGCTTTAGAGGGCCGAAATGTAGTTGCTTCTGACCAGCAACAGAAACATGAGATCAGCTGTTGATGAGAAAATTGGGCATGATTTTAGTACAACCATCAAAAATAAGGCTAAAGTTGTGAAGATGAGCATCACCTGTATAAATACTCTAATTTACTAGGCAGCAAAACCTTTATTAGGTTCATCCATCCATCCATCATCTTCTGCTTATTCCTTTATGAGGGTCGTGGTGGGGTTCCCCATTCCCATCCAGGAGAGAACATCTCAGGCCCTGGGCAGATACACCAAGGACAGGGCGCCAATCCATTGTTGGGCACACACTCACTCATGTTTTTGGACTGTGGGAGGAAACTGGAGAACCTGGAGGAAACCTACACGAACACGGGAGAACATCTAAACTCCACCCACATTGGGATTCGAACTGGAAATCCCAGCGCTGAGAGGCGAACGTGTAAACCACTAAGCCACCGCGCCACCCGCTTTATTAGGTCCTATAATTAAATTCACATCATCTCATCCTTGGCGGCACTGGGGATCCACGTTCAAATCCTGATCGGTTTGGAGTTTCCATGTTCTCCCTGTGTCGGCATGGGGTTCCAACGGGTCCTCTGGTTTTCTCTTACAGTCCAAAAACTTGGATTCAAGGCAAATTATGTGATCTAAACTGCCCCATATAATGTGTGTGTCTGTGAGTGTTCCAAGCAATATATTGGCACCTTGTCCTGGGTGTATCTGCCCAGCATCTAAAACGTTCTCCCTTGGATTGGCATAGGGAACCCTCCCACACCATCACCCAAATATAGGATTAAGCAGAAGATAATGAATATTTGACCATCATCTCATCTTATTATCTTGACCACTTATTCATCCATTGGAGTTCCCCTTTCCAATCCAGGGGAGAACATTTCAGGCAATAGACAGATACACCAGGACAAAGTGTCAATATATCACAATCACACACAAAGACCCATAAACACAATATATGGGTCAGTTTGTGTTTATGAGTCAATCCATGTTTTTGGATTGTGAGGAGAACCTGGAGAAAACCCACGCAGACACGGGAAGAACATGTCTACTTTACTCTGGTAACATAAAAGCAAACCTGCACCTCATGACAGGGGCGTAACATCTCATTATCTTGATCACTTAATCCTATAATAGGGACTAGGGTCGCGGGGGGTCCCATGCCCCTCCAGGGAGAATGTTTCAGGTGCCGGGCAGTACACCCAGAACAGGGCGCCAATCCATCGTTGGGCACACACTCACTCACACACTATCTGCACTATCTCACTAGTGTGTCTATCTGATAAAATTGCCGGTGAGTGTATATATAATCAGTGCCTCGTTTTCATCCACGTTAATGCCTTGAATTTGTGTCTAATTTCTCTGTACAGTCAAGGTGCTTTGCAAATAAATGGCAGTTGATGTCATTGATGTGATTTGTTCCCGTTTGCTTTCTTTGTAGATCTTCTCTGCTAAACAGGACGTAATTCTGCTGAAGGACCCTAATCAGTGAAGATAAGCTTAATAGCAAGCTGGCTGTATCCCCTTTTGTCCCTTCAAAAAGTGGGAAGTATCCCTGTTTTTTAAGGGAAACGACAATCTCTACTTTGGAAGTGATTTTTGTGCCTGAAGCAGTGACACCATTCGATACGATGGTGGCGTTTGTGGTAAATATTTAATAATTTTTCATCACTTCATAAAGGTTTTGTACACTATGTTTACCTTTTATGGAAGAATTTTTTTATGGGGAACAGTAATGTGTTTTTATGGTTTGTAATGATACTTTATATGATTAATGACATTTCATTGACACTTTCTATGAATACGGTCTTCATAATGCATTATTAAACCCATTCGTTATGCTTTATAACACTTGTCATAAGCCTCCGTTAATGTACATGGATGTTTATAACCACACGTACAAACATATGCCATAAGGCTTTATGACACAATGTGACATAATGCATTATAAACCCATTCGTTATGCTTTATAACACTGGTCATAAGCCTCCGTTAATGTACATGGATGTTTATAACCACACGTACAAACATATGCCATAAGGCTTTATGACAAATCTGACATAATGCATTATAAACCCATTCATAATGCTTTATAACACTTGTCATAAGCCTCTGTTAATGTACATGGATGTTTATAACCACACGTACAAACATATGCCATAAGGCTTTAACACAATGTGACATAATGCATTATAAACCCAGTCGTTATGCTTTATAACACTGGTCATAAACCTCCGTTAATGTACATGGATGTTTATAAGAACACGTAAAAACATATGTAATAAGGTTTTATAACACAATGTGACATAATGCATTATAAAATGTATGTTTTCACTGTTAGTTAACTTGGAGTAGTGACCAGTGTCTTAAAGCTTTATAACATTTTTTAATGGAAGACCTCATTGAAAATGACTTTATGAGGGCTTAAAACTGCTTAAGAAAGGTTATAAGCGCTCTTTACAGGCATTAATTGTTTTCATTTATTAGCTTTATGAAGGAGACTGCATAGTACATGGCTTATAAAAGCTTATAAATGCTCTTTACATACTTCACATGAAGTGAAATATTGTATTAAGTAGGAATCTAAAGTTTATAAAAGTTTATAATGCATTATGTCAGTTTACGTTATAACACTTTATGATTGTGATTGTAAACATCTATGTACATTAACAGAAGCTGCTATGCATGACAAATGTTATAATGCTTCATAAATGTACTTATAATGCATTATGAATACCGGCGTTATAGAAAGTGTTTCTGATGTTTCTGAAGTTCTCAACACATCTCCACATTCTGTAGGAGAACAGGTTAGCTGCTGGTTGGTTAATCTGGTGTAGATTTGTTAAACACTTGTATTCAAACCAGTATTGTGTAAACTGAACAACAGTTCTATACACTGAAGTTACAATGTTAATTTAAGTATAGCTTTATTTTCTCCGTGTTTTCATGTTGTATTTGTTTGATTGTGTAGATATACACTCAGTGGCCACTTTATTAGGTACACCACCCTGATCCTATACATACTCTTCATTACATTGGCTTCACTGATCATAAAGATGGATGTTGTAGTTCTACCATTACATTCTGTAGTCCATTTGGTTCTCTACATAACCGGTTCTCTAATGAAAACCCTCACAGAACAGGTTGTACCTAATATAGTGGCCAATTTGTATATTCATATGAACAATGTTTATGTTGTGTTTTTTTTATTGTCGTGAGCAACCAAGTGTTACTGAGCGTATCCAGGTTTGAAGGCATTCAGGAATAAATGTGTTAACCTGCTTGTGATGTTCTAAAACAAAACATTCCATGTTATCAGTGTTATAATACATGTGCTTGCTCATATAATCCACAACAGTTTCAAAAGAATCCATCAAACCACATCACTAGGCTTGGCTTGATATTAACCTTCAGTGGCCCCCTGGTGGTTGAGCCAGGAACAAAGCCTTTCTTTTAATAGGCATAACTGTTGAGGTTATTTTCAGTATATGTCAAATGATCATAATTGTTAACTTAAACAATTGTGTATATGGCCAATTATGCCAACAGAAGATCCTTTTGGGGTATTTAATAATGTTTACAGGTTATTGCTTTTTGTCTTTTTGATTATTTTCGTTTGTACTAGGTACACAACCCGTTTTGTAGCTATAGATATTCCCTCAGATTTTATATTTATAAAACTTTGTATAAGAAAGAATAAATCAGCGAACTTTAGGGCACTAGCATGCCGAATGAGGTTATAAGGCGTGTTAGCTCATGTCTAGTTACCCTGTTCTCTCCTAGTTTAGAAAGCATTTTCCACTCGAGCATGTTGGGCTGTATGTAAATGAGTTGTTTAGCTCCTCTCTTGTGTGGGTATGTATTTTTACTGTAAAGAGGGATCAACAAACCGCTGAAAGTTGTAAAAGTAAAAAGAATTTCAATAAAGGAAACCTTGTGCTAATGCTGCATTTGTTTTGTTTTTTGTCAGTGTCGTCAAATTTTTCGATTTAAAAATACAGAACCAGTCTAAAATTTGGATGCAACCCTTCTTGCTGCATTGTCATTATTCTCCACTTAAATATAGACTTTGTAGTTTCACAATTACGGACCGTAGCACATCTGAGTTCTTGTTTTTGTTCATCCCCTGTTGGTTCTCTGGTCTCTTTTGGTCAGGAGCATCACAGAACAGGTATAATATAACTTGGGTGGTGTATTGTTTATTGTAATTTGTACAGTGACAATGACTCAGTGAAGGGGTTTTAGTGCAGCAGTGCTGCTGTAGTTTCATTTAAACATGCTGTTGACACTGCAGGGTAAGTGTCTATAACCTATCTATTACATACACACACACACACACACACACACATATACATACATATACATAT
>JAOUQT010300801.1:0-16114 GCA_025769995.1 Xyliphius kryptos | reverse complement strand
TACATGTTACAAGAAGATGAATTTCTTCTTCACAGTTGGTGGCTTTATATACCGTAGTAATTTGCACTGCTGACCAAACAAACTGACTGGACTAACTGTTATGTATGCAGACACACCCAGGATTGGGCGACAGTCTATCGCTGGGCACACACTCACACACACACTATATGGGGCAATTCAAAGCATTCAATTTACCTTAATTAATGTTTTTGGACTGTGGGAGGAAACCCACACAGATACCGGAAGAACATGAAAACTCCACACAGATTGGAATTTGAACCAGAACCCCCTCAGTGCTGAGAGGTGAACATGCTAACCACTAAACCCCCATGCCGCCAGATTAATTTTTATGTCACACTAAATGTATAGATTTAAGATTCAAAGAAGCTTTATTGGCATGCCTGTATGTAAAACAATGCTGCCAAAACTTAGCCAGATATGCAGAATGGAAATTGAATATGTAAACTGCTTTAAAACATTTTGCATTTAAATAACTGTTATTTAGTTACTATAGAACTGATAAATACAGCTGATATTTAAACCAAAATCAATATTCTATTTAAGGTGTGAAAGATTTTAGATTAGTTTTTACATCTGTGTCCAGCAGATCCATGACTGTATTAACTTTGGGTTTTTTTTAAAGTAATGAAGTGCTGTAAATAATCCCCACAGCCTCCAGAGGTGGTCTTCTATGGCAGCTGCCATAGTCCTCCCTGGTGTCACACTGACTATAGCGCTGGTATTCAGTGACTGAGGCTTAGCCGGCCCACCAGGACAATTAGCAGATGTCACCAGTGATGCTGACCCTCTCTGACCTCCGTCTTTGTCGAGTTGGAAGCTTCAGCAGCAAGGGGCCAACCAGGCAGAGTGTGCCTCCAGATCTCTTGTTTAAAGTCAGAATGCTTTCTCTCTGGGTGACATGGACTTTTGAAGTTAAAGCATAAAATAGATTAACCTTATTAACCTATTAGGTAAGGAACTTCTGACTTTTAGAAAATGATTAACAGGACTGTTTTGAACCAAAACGAACAAACAGGAGTGTGATAAAATGATGTAAATAAAATAAAATAAATTCTACAGGTTTGTTCTTTTTTCATTGTCGTTTTGCTAAAATCACACTAGACGTTTGTTCGTACTGTTGTTAGATTGCAGTGTGTTCAAAATGGATGCTAAAGGCAGTTTCCATGAAGTTGAAAACCTTTATACTGATCAGTGTCATGGAGGTGATGGAGACCTCACTGATCATAGGCAGACAATCACAAGGCAGACTATTTCCTTAACTTTTTAGTGTCCCCTCAGCAGTTTGAAAAAAGCTCCCACATAAACCCACATAAGGAGAACATGCAAACATTACATAAAGGTTTTTTTAACCACTACGCAACTCTTTCTTTTTTAAGTTGTTCTTATACTTTTACAAATGGCATAGTGGCACACACACACACAAAGCCACCAATGCAGATCTTTACTGCTTTTTAACACATTTGCAGCCTGAGCTGCAGCCTTAGTGCCCGTTTTAAGAATGGAATGCCTTAAAGAACTCCAACTGGAGAGTTCAAAATGACCAGACAAAAAATATTCCCTATTAAGAGTCTAATAAAGCCACATAAAAGGCACCTGATGATACCGTGTGATGGTCAAAAAAATAGTAAAACCAGACAATTGTGTCCATGCTGTGAGGTTAAGCAATGCCTTTTGAAGTGTTCATTCAGACAATGTTTGCAGGGGGCATTTCATGACAGACTATAAGACAAGCT
The DNA here is from genome assembly GCA_025769995.1 of Xyliphius kryptos. Classification (NCBI taxonomy): domain Eukaryota; kingdom Metazoa; phylum Chordata; class Actinopteri; order Siluriformes; family Aspredinidae; genus Xyliphius; species Xyliphius kryptos. The sequence continues at coordinate 14,360 of JAOUQT010300801.1, read as the reverse complement.
AATCCTCCCTCTGCCCTCCAAGCATTGTCCGCGTTTCACAGATGGCCAACAATAGGTCACAGAGGAAGACATGCAAACAGTCATGCATTTTAACAGTGCTGCTGTATTCATCTGGCCACACTTTACACTCTGCAAACAGTGTAATTCCCTTGTTGGTCGTCTGGCTGCCATGTTTAACAACACTTTTAGTAATAATTGTCATGTACTTTTAACAGAACAATGGCACATTTAGTTGTAATAGATGGTTAAAGCACGTTCAACTGGTTTATGATGCATTCGATGGGCCGTGACATTTACATCAACTCTAAAAAGAGACTGAGATATAAGCTTTCTGTGATCTGAGATGAGAGCATTTATTCAGTATTTCATCACAGTATTTTAAACACTATTAATTTTTTTTATGGAATTACAAACTTACAAGTGTGAAAGTGATTATTTTATCCCCCCCCCCCCCAAAAAAAACCAAAACAACAGTTGACAGCTTGTAACCCACATTACAGCATTTGCCAAAGGATCTTAAAACCCCTTTATGAATCAGAACCAGAATACTTTATTAATCCCAGCAGGAAATTGCAGCAGTTAGGGATGCTCCATTTTTCAGTGTTATAGTACATTTGTAAATAATAAAAGATAAAGGTACACCTACCACTCCTACTACTGCTAATAAAAATAATAAGCTCAGCTTTTTTATTTATTTTTTTAAAAAAAGGATAGGTAATATAGTAACAATTTTGAAGATGTTTGAAAGAATTTTAAGTATTAAAAAAATGTCGACAGCCAAAAGTGATTTTTTTTAACTCGGAATGGAACAATGCATATTTATTTATCTGTTGAAATATATTATATAAAGATATTTAGCTTTCACTTGTTCATCTCATTAATCCTATACTAGTGTCATGGGGGTGAGGGGTTCCCCATGCCCATCCAGTGGTGAATATCACACACAGACAGACTATATATGGGCAATTAAGAGCATCCAGATTACCCTAACGCCATTTTTTTGGAGTGTGGAAACCGGAGAAGCCGTAAGAAGACCACACGGACTCGGGGAGAACATGGAAACTCCAGTCAGATCTGGATTCGAACCTGGATCCCCAGCATACAGGATACAGATTATGGCACTAAATCATAACTATATAGAAATTCTGAAGGTCTGGACCTCGACACCATCAGCACCATAAAACTCAATTCTAATCTGTAAAGTTAAAAAATCTACCCTGATGCTGTGTAGACCTCGACAAACGACTGCAAACAATGTTGATTTTCTAAATAAATCGACAAAATAAAGTGATTTGAATCACGGTCAGCTGTCGTCGCCTCGGCCAACAGAGGGCAGTATGCGTCGGCTCGCAGACTGCGCGAGTTCTCGCGAGATTTCCTGTTTTCGGGATTTCGTTTTTAAAAATGGCTTCCGAAGCTGAGGCGGGCAGTGTAGCTGTTGTTAAGGGTGAATCTGGGTGCGTTTCAGTGGAGTTCTTTGTATTTATGTCTTATGCTTTTCAAATCTCTTTAATATCATGTCCATTATTTGGAATTACACTTTGCGTTTTGAGTTTTAACGGTTTTCTGCTGACGTTGTGGCAGCAATGCAGCTCATATGAGTGCCGACGTCACACTGACAGATGTTTTTAAGATACAACCTCGAAATTTTACTAGAGTTTTGTTGTTTAAACTTTGTTTTGTAGTGATAGAGCACTTATTGGGTGGTACCGGGACTTAAAGTTGATAAATGTTGTGTGTATTGTTGCAGAGATGCTGCATTAGGAGAGCTAACAGCGATGGAGACAGAGTCCTCCAAAGAGACGGCGGTAAGTCCGCAGTTCTTCTGAATTATAAAGTATAAACTGCGTTTATCACTGCCGTTCATCTAGTTTTTAAAACAGGTAGTTCCACTCCTTCAATCTTATTGTTTAAGCGCCTCACATTTGTATCAATGCGAGACATTCAATGCATTATCTTTCGGATGTTTTTTTTTTAATAAACTGTGCTCTGTAATTTGGCCACTAGATGTCAGTATTTGAAACCGCTATCCTGTTACTTAGCGTTTGGTTTAAAAACCTGTATTAGGTTACGTCACGTAAGATCAGATTACTAACAATTTTGCTTTCAATAAACGCATTAATAAATCAAACGGGTTGGTTTGGTGGTTAGCACGTTCGCCTCTCAGAGCTGAGGAGTTTCCATGTTCTCCCCATGTCTGTTTAGGTTTCTTACGGGTTCTCCGGTTTTGTCCCACAGCCTAAAACATGGATGCAAGGTGCAACTGTATTCCACTGCGTGTCGTGCCGAACATCTCTTTTTTTTTATTTAATTCCCAATAATGCACAATCTATTGTGCCTTACAATTACAATTTACAGATTTTCTTTTTTCAAAGTAATTAAAGTAATTTTGTCTTGCCCATGCAGGGTTTTATGCTCGAGGGTACTTCAGCCACACTATTCGGTGAGACCGGGAATTGGGTCGGCGATCTTTAAGTGTAGAATTATGGCAGTGTCCATCAAAAGAAAAAAATCATAGATTTTAATATAATTTTTTAGATTATTATTCCAAGATATTAATATATTAAGTGATAATTATATGTTAAAATAATCAGGTGATTGAGTGCTTGTTCTCATGTCGAATTAACTTAAAACCTCTGAGTTTAAGCTTATGCTTTACTTCTTTCTTGTTTTGCATCTCATTACTATTTTATCATTATTAACAACAACTTTTTATACCGCAATATTATAACCTTGTGGTTGTGCTGTTTGGCAGGAGGTGACGGGGGACGGCACAGATGCTGCAGACACCCAGATGGGTTCAGGAGACGAGGAGAATGGACGGCAGCTTGGTGAAGTGGAGCTGCAGTGTGCGCTGTGCATGAAATGGTTCACAGCAGTCTCGTTTGGCATTGAAACTTTGTAAGTTTAGTTTTATTCTGGAAACAAATAACAAAATAAAAGCAAAGTATTTTTAAGTGTGAGTGGATTTAGTGAGTAAATCATCATAATTAAAGATTTCCTATGTTTTATTTACCCCCCCTCCCCAAAAAAATAGAACCTGCCTTCCATTTATGACCAATTATGTGTTTCACTGCAACGTTTGTCATCACAGCGGTAATACGTACTTCTTGCGGAAACAAGCAAGTAAGTGTTAATCTTAAACCACTGTCATTTACTGTGTTCTGTAATTTAACGTGCATCTGGAAATCCCCCCAGATCTGAAGGAGATGTGCCTGACCTCGTTGGCGAATCTGACATGGATGTCACGATCTCGGGATGAGCACCCAAAAACAATGTTCTCCAAAGATAAGGTAGATTTTTCATGAGCTGGAATTACGTGTGAAACTGCTGTTGTGTTTTAACATCTGAATGATTTTGTGTTTTTTAGGATATCATACCATTCATTGATAAGTATTGGGAGTCCATGACAACTCGCCAGAGACCGGGAAAGCTAACATGGCCCAATAACATAGTGAAGACCATGGTAAATAAAAGTACAAGTTATTTACTTATTTTTATGTTCTGTGGTATAAATCAGGGGTTCTCAACTGGTCTCATACTGGGACCCACTTTTTAATGGCCACTTTTTTAGAGCCTCATGCAAATTAAAGGAAGAACTACTTTAACTAACTGAGAAACTTGTCCTCAATTAACAAATATCCATATTTTTATCATTTGGCTTAATTACACGGGTTGCTACAAAAAAAGTGAAACAGTAAAAATACGTAATGCATTATAAAATGTCACTTGTGTTATAAAGCTTTATGGAATATTCTTATCACACTTTATAAGTGAGCTCGTACAATAAGAAGCACAACTCCTCCAGCGGCCTCTTGTTTAGGTCTTTTCCCTTCCTTTTGGTGTTCACCAAGTCAGTATTCATTTTTGTCTCCAGAGTAAAGAGCGGGATGTGTTTCTTGTAAAAGAACATCCCGACCCTGGCAGTAAAGACCCCGAGGAGGACTACCCTAAGTTTGGGCTCCTTGACCAGGTATTTATGGCTACTTTTACATCCAGCCTTTGAGATTAGTTACCATGGCTGACCTGTAGTGTGTACCTTTGTAAGGACCTGGCCAACATCGGACCGTCATACGACAGTCAGAAGCAGGCTACTGCAGTCACAGCCGGCGGTGGGCTTAATGGTAAGACCACTTTGCGTTAAACGCAAACAATATGAGAAGCTGTACCAGCTTTTTGTTTAGAATATCTTGTAAATAGTAATGTGATGAATGTTCTGTGTCGAGCATACTTGTTAACAGTTGTACATTATATTCTAGGTGGACCCTCATTTTCAGGTGAATATGTAGCCTAATGTTTGTGGTATTCCAAAGTTAGTGTCGCTTTATGTGCTCCTTTAATCCTTCTGCTCCCTGGCTTTTTCGTTATCCAGAAAACCTTGTCATGACTCATTTTAACATCTCTTCCACACATACTGCAGTGTGAGCAAACAATAGGGTTAAAAACTGAATGAACAGATGCTTGTTAAACAGATTTTAGTGCTTTATTTTAACTTTTTTTTATTATTTGAATATCAGCGTATTGCACACAATTTTAACACCATATATGGACATGGCAGCTCCGTGGTAGCGGTTTAAACATTTAAAGTTCCTCACTTGTGATTTTCGATGGTTAGAACATTTGTTTTTCCCTCTAATTTCAAGGAATATGGCTTTAAAGTCTTTAATTTAGCAACACCCAGCAGTCTTTTGAGTTTGTATATACATATTATAAGTGATGTAGATGGTGGACAACAAGCCAAGAAATGAAAGCAGATGAACTAAATGTCCAGGAAAAATAGTGGGGTGTTTTGAGCTGCAGTAATTCAGTGTACAGCGGGACCCCCATGCACAAATGACCCAAAGATCGCAAATGATAAAAAAAAGGCTAAATTGGTCAACTTTAAAAGTGCACATTGGAAAAAATGGCGCTCACTGCGTTGTTTGTAGCACCTATTACATGCCAGATGACCAACACAAATATGGGATGTGGAAAGCGGCACTCCCATAACGAATGGAACAGGAACGAGTTTTATTACAGACAGTATTAACACTCAAACTGCAGCCGTTCGGTTGATGGAACTCAGCAAAAGTCCCGCTCCTGTCCCATGGCTTTCTTTCTTCCCACAGCATATAAAGGCTGTACACATAAAGTCCGCTGTGCTGCTATAACCATGTGCTTCTCCAACAGTTATGGTCATGTAAAGATGTTAACGAGAGGTGTTTAGGAGCCCGCTTCCTACCAGTCAGGTTGTGCTTTGCTGCTCTCTGGTGGTCTCGTCTGCTACCGTCACACGGTAACATTCTGGGATTTCTGTAGTGACCTCAGGCATTTCGATTTACTTGAACTTCTCAATTTTTAAAGTACACTTAATGTGTTTTTAACTTTTTATATTCATGATTACATTTTAGAGTCTTAAATAATGTTAAATATTATGGGTGCTCCACTAGTGGGTGCTTAGCCTTGAAGTCTTGCTCTTGAGAAAGATCTTTAACACTCAGTGCTGCATCATGGTTGACCTTGAGCTCAAATGAATTACAAATGCTGTTTTTAATGATTAACTTATAGAAAACTAGCAGTTGTTTTGTATTTATATAGAGAGCTATTTAACCTTCCACAATTATTTGAACTGAATATGTGTTTAGGAACATATTTACATTAGAATCTGGATGTTGTCTACTTATTATGCGATATGTGTATTTATGATTCTTGAGTTGGTTGGGATATGTATCTGCGATGAATATTTTATTACTCTGGTAAAGTGGTTGTCATCCTTACAGTATCCTTGTCTGGAAAATCATATCAGGGTGGTTTATCATGTCAAATGTATTTACCAGCATGCTTTTGAAAGGCAGGAAAAAAAACCCACAGTGACATTTTTAAAAATACGTCTTTCAAATGGTGGGACCAGATTCACCAATGCAACAGAACTTTTTAAATACATACTGTTTTTAATAGTCAGTAAACAACCTTTTACAGATCCCTCAAAGTTCTCTTGTGTATCTCTGGTTCTCATTGGTGCTTAATGCAGTAAAAACGGTTTGTTAACCTTTTTCCATATCAAAAATCATAGAATATTGTCAGCAGTTTGCAAACATTTGCATAAAACTCAAGGTGCTTGGTAAAGTCACTTATAAAGTAGTGCTGGGCATGTTATTACCACTTATTTCTATTTTTTTAATCATGATCCCTTATGGATGTAATATACCAAGATTTTTTTGGATGGTTTAAAAGAATAAAAGATTGAACCGAATAATTACTGAAAAACATTTACATCTATATAAATTTTTTTTTTTTTTTGCAAAAAATATAATTTTGGGTTAAAATCGTATCACATCACAAATTTTACACCATATCTCTTATGCTTTGTGTGGAAGATGTGTCAAGCTTCTTGTTTCTCTGTATTCTTTTTGGACATGCTGTCCTCAACCCTCACCCCGGTATGTCCTCTAACTCCTGCTTGCTCTTGTCCTGTTTGACCGCAAACCTGTCAAGTGGAAGTTTGAGTGCTATGGTCTTTGGTGTGAGGGCTTAAACGAGCTGACTATGCTGCTTTAACTGCAGATGTGTGGGGTTAGTAGAGCTGTCGGATAAATGTCTGACTCTTAGACCTCGGCTGCTGGTGGTTGGTGGCAACATTTTTTTTTTTTTTCTTCTTAAATTGTTGAATCTAGTTAAGTAGTTACAGACTTAAAAAAGAGTACATCATGACAATCCTGCAAAGATTTTCTCGTTAAGCTCAGTAATTTTACTGCTGTCTTTGTTTTGAAGGTCTGAGCCATTTGCACTTTATTACATTTATTTAGATTTCATTATTTCCCGTAACCTGTGGTGGTGTGTAACTCTTTTTTGACAGTAGTAAACAGTGAGTTCATTTATGGATTACATTAAATGCCATTTAAAACCAGTTTTATAAAGATATTAAAAATGATCACACCAAAATTGAAAACCCCACAAATCCCAATTCTTCCTTCCATTCATGAGACCTTTTCTGAGAAAGAAACATTTCTAATCTTCATCGAAAGGTGGTCTTCCCCCGCCTGGCACTGGCAAAGGAAGAGGTGCCAAGCGCAAACAGCAGCAGCAACAGGACGGAAATGCCGCCGGAGCAGCCAAGAGGACACGCAGGTACTTTGTGAGTTTTCTGTATCTTTTGTATAATTGTGAGTTCATTTAAATTTGTTCATTATTATTATTATTTTTTTTTTTTTTTTTTTTTTCAGCGATCCTCTGTTCGCAGCACAACGGTTGCCACCTCACGGCTACCCTCTGGAGCACCCGTTTAACAAAGACGGCTACCGCTACATCCTGGCTGAACCAGACCCACACGCTCCTGACCCAGAGAAGCTGGAGCTGGACTGCTGGGCGGGGAAGCCCATTCCTGGAGACCTGTACCGGGCGTGTCTCTATGAGAGAGTGTTACTCGCATTACATGATAGAGGTTCATGATGTTTTATTTCTTTTTCTTTTCGTCCGACGTCATTCACATTGCAATTATAACGAGTGCACTTCTGTTCTGCAGCTCCCCAGCTGAAGATCTCTGATGACCGGTTGACCGTTACTGGAGAAAAGGGTTACTCCATGGTGCGAGCCTCTCATGGGATACGAAAAGGAGCTTGGTATTTTGAGGTAACCGTGGATGAAATGCCCCCTGACACCTCTGCACGCCTTGGATGGTCCCAGCCATTAGGTTAGTATTTAAATACAAATGACATTAATGCATATAACGCTGTGGGTCCGGTTCTTAAATCTGATTGGCTCAACCGTTAGTCCAGCCGTGACATTATTTTTATTTAATATTTTATATCGTTTAATTGCAGGAATGGTACATTAGTGTATAAGGTTCAGTTACAATTCTTTGCATCAGGCATCTATAATTATAGATAAATGTTTGCATCCTCTTTCTTTAAGGTAACATCTGAAGACTTTCAAAAGAAAAAGTCTCAATGTTGAGTAAAACTCTTTCAAAGATCAGGGTCATTAACAGATACAGTGGTACCCGAAAGTGTATGAACATTCTAGAACTAGTTAGTTTAGTTAGTTCTTAGCCATAGCCGCTGTGACGTATAGATAACCCGTTTTTGTCATCACCGTTTCAGGTAACCTTCAGGCTCCTCTGGGTTACGATAAGTTTAGCTACTCCTGGCGCAGCAAGAAAGGCACCCGCTTCCATCAGTCCATCGGAAAGCATTATTCCGATGCATACGGTCAGGGGGACAGCCTGGGTTTCTTCATCGAGCTTCCAGATGACACTGAGACTGCGAGGTCTCTGCCAGACACGTACAAAGACAAAGTACGCAAAGCATTCACACCGTGTCCTTATCAAAATCCACATCAGTATCATTTCAAACGTTTTTTCTGCTTTTAAGTTCATTTGTCACTCGTCTTTTCTATTGTAGGCTTTGATCAAATTCAAAAGCTACCTGTATTTTGAAGAGAAGGACTATGTGGACAAAGCAGAGAAGGGCTTAAAGGCAGTAAATAAAAGCAGAGTGAGTATCTCACCCTGTTCTTAGCTAGTTTTGTCTGTTTATTTTTTTCTCCCTGCTTTAATTAGGATTCATTTCAATTTTCTCCAGATGATTTTTTACAAGAATGGTGCGAATCAAGGGACGGCTTATGAAAACCTGTTTGAGGGAATGTATTTCCCTGCCATCTCTCTTTACAAAAACTGTACGGTATGTGACCTTTATTATTGTTCCTTATAATTAAAATGTAGCATCCTAATTAAAAAAATAAATCTTATTTTATTTTAAAGCAATCAGACACCAGTGTAGTAGTATTATGGCATTTTGCGTACGGTTTAACCAGAGCGAATCTACAGACATCAGAACTTCATGCAACCCAGGTTTAGGTTGTGCATTTAACTGTGTTTATGACCACAGGTGTCTGTTAACTTCGGACCACATTTCAAACACCCACCCAAGGACGTAAAGTTTCAGCCAGTAAGTACACACTCATTATATACCTCTTCAGTTCTTTTAAATCATTAATGCAAGTAAAAAAAAGTTTACGATTAAACCTGTAAAGCAGACAAATTTGCATGTAAGTATTTATAAAGATTCACCTATAAACTGCTGTGGTATTTTTTTATCACTAAAATATATTAATTAGGTTTCTTTACCCTTCTATGACAAATGTGTTTGCAAACATATCTGCATATACTTTTCAATCAATGATCAACACTGTTCACCAGTTTTGGGAAGTTAGAGACCAGATGTATGTAATTGGAAGTTTAATTTAAATTTTAAAATTTAGTCAGGCCAAAATCATCAGACTTTTTAACTTGTGTTCTGATTTAGTGCCGTATCCTGTTTACTGAAGTAAATGAGAAAACAAATGACAAATATATTTCAATCTATTTTAACAATATTTATGATTTTAATGCTGAACTGAATGAATTATTTATAAAACTTAAAGAAAATTGAATTTCCTGTTTTCCTCCAACAAGCGCTACATTATGCTAATAGAAATGATGTTGACTTCATTTATTATTATTTTTTTAAGGAGCACGCCATCTGAATTAGCCTTACTTTGACTCAATTTATCGTCTAACCGCTGCTTCTCGCCTCGTACCTCGCCTGTGCACGCGCCACGCTCACAGCGAAACCTGTACCGTAAAAACAAGAAAAATTCAGCCGTATAATAAAATAAACAGTGAAAATTAAGTCCATAGTTTATGGGTTATAGACCAAACAACAGTGAGCACTGTACAATGTTATATACAAAAAACTAACAGGAAGCAGGTTCTCATCAGACGTTGTAATGCGCAAATGTATTTGAGGTGTACAATTATTAGAAATGTGTTTATTAAATTAGTGCATTTAGAGAAATAATTTACAATGAGTGGGATATACATCTGTATTATGTAAAGTTTATAGTTAAAAGATATATACAGGTTGGCCCACGAAAAAGAAGCCTGTCTCAGGCGCCTGGATATATGAGGCTGCTGTGTGTACATGTTGAAAACCATTTTCAATTAAAAAAAAGCCCTATGTACTTGATATTTATACATATTTTAACATAAGGACACTTAACATTTTGAAGCCATCAGTTAAATATTTGCACTGTTATGTATTTTTTTTAGATAAGTGATCTGGGCTGGGGTGCGGTGATCGAGCACAGTCTGGCAGATATCCTTTACCACGTGGAGACTGACGTGGACGGCCGGCGCAGTCCACCATGGGAAGGATAAATAACATTGTCTTCTATTACAGCGTACAGTGATGCCAAACACATTACTATTGTCGATATTGTATTAGTTCTGGCTGTTTGTCGCCACACAACCCTAGACGGATCACACTGTGTCAGCAGTTTATTTTAAGAGTTGAAAGAGCTCCACTCCGTTCTACAGCTCCATCTGCATAAGCAATACTCCTACTGAATAAATAAAAATAAAAGCCCGAAATCTAATGTATAGTAATCGCCGTCAGTCACTGAGCGCAGTACCTTTATGTTGACATGCTATTGATCTGTAACCTGCTTGAAGAACTATTGGATTATTTTAGTCAATGACCAGTAAAGTCAGTCCATAGAGTTAGTTTTTACTGATTTGTATTTTTTTGTGTTCTTTGTTGTAAAAGTAAATAATTTTGGTTGTTCACTGAGGTGTAATATCTTGCCTTGTGTTTTTGCATTATTGTTTTATACGAGAGCTTTTTTGAAATAAAAAATACTCTGCAGATTTTTAACAGTTGAAGTATATTCAGCGTTAAGCATTTAAGTTGCAGTACGCTCTGCAGACACTTTAATCCAAAGTTTAGAAATGAAACATAAAGATCTGAGAGGGTGTGGGAATTAAAGGGATTTTTTTTCACATAATACATAACCACAACAATTACAATTAATCCTTTAAAAACCAGACAGACGCGACATACAGAAAGATTATCTTTATTAAAAAAAATGCTATTTGCTTACATTTATGAATCCTAAAAAAATGGAACATTAATTGACAGAATAATCAAACACTAGGGGCTTCGTTTGCGATACGTCTCAAACTGCATTTGTAATACATGGTAATAAATGCAAAAGCTAATTTTGTTACCACCGCAGCCCCCTTTGTGCTACATCATCATCATGCCAAACTGACCGCTCAGCATTAGTACATATTACAAACTTTTTTTTTTTGGACTTGGTTTATTTCTTACAGAGTAGAATAAAAAATATAAAAAAAACATTTTCACAAATAATCAGTCATGTATTCATATACATTATAACAGTTATATAAAATATACCAAATGTAAAAAAAATCATCTTAAACGAGGAGCGAACGCCTTCCCCTCTGCAGCACTGAATGACCGGTTGTAGCACCGAACACGCAGATGCTTTACTTTCATTGGAGACAGAATCAGAGCGTTGGCATCGCCGTGTGGTTTTTATGTGGCATTACATTTATAAAGGGTCATGACTGACATCAAGTAACTTTGCCTGTTCAGGTCGTTGCTTTGACGTGCTGCCCGTCCTCTCTCTGTACCTGTCGCTTTGCTGAAAAAATAAAATAAAAGAGCCATCTTCAGTCTGGGAACAAAAACCAGTATTTTTTAATCCTATGTATCGGCTGTCCACTACACCAATACCGGACACCCCTTTATACTGGGTGACCCATGACATTTCCACTCTACGGCATCTTTAAACTTCAGCATTACGTGTTTTTTTTTTCATTAGAAGAGAAGGCAGGTGTAGGGGCTGCTGTTTAATATCAGACACATTCAGACACATTTTGGCACTGGCCGCTGCGCGCCATGTATTCAGGGAGTGGTTGTAGAGGGGTGGAGCCGTCCCGCGTCATCCCCTCCACGCTACCCACACGCCAATCGCTTTTGAGATAACACACTAATTTCCCCATGTCATACATAGTATAAGTGGAAATGGTATCAAAACGGTGCTGCCATCATGTGGTAAAAGGTGTAATTGCATTCAATTTTTTTTATGATTTATTTATTCTGACCAGCCATAAATACACATTATAACACTAAAATTGTTATCAAGTTCTCCACCATTGGGCAGCACGGGTTTTCTGATAGTATATATATGCAGTAAATGTATATAATGTATTGTTATTAGTAGAAGATATTTAAAAGTGTAAAATCTCACATGTCTTTTAAAGAGTCTGTGTATCAGATTTCGGTCGTCTTGTTTCTGAACTTTACGGCTTGATCCAGACTGTTTAGTCTGAACCGTGCGATCGAGATCAGGAGTCCTTGTTCCTATGGGGCCAAATATGTTCAGTTCCTTAAAGCACTCTGTCTCAATCATCTACAGAAAGAAAACAGAATGTACCATAAACTGAATTCATCACAAGCGTTATGTGTTGCTGCGTTTCGTGTCTTAATACCTCGTTCTGCCATGGAATTGTCATGCTGCCCGTGTTAAACTTTACATAGAAGTCTTCGTCTGTCACATCAAGGTTAACGCCCTTAACAGTGGAGAACTGATCAATGTCCACAACGTCCTGGCAGTACACGGCTCTCGGCTGTGGGCACAGAAGGCAGATGTTATTGCAGAGCTTTGTGCATTAAGTTCAGTGTGGTGCTACATTATTAGGGTAAGTTGATGGTGAAAACATTTTTTGGCATTTCATCGTTTTTTAATAAGGGACCGCCACAGCAATGAATTCTCTTATTAGATTGGCAAGGTGTTTTACGCTGGATGCCCTTCCTAACACAACCCACACTCTACCGGGTTTGAGACACACCAATTATGGGGGCAATTTAGAGCAGCCTGTTCACTGTTTAATCCATGTTTTTGGACTGTGGGAGGAAACCGGCGAACCCGGCAAAAACCCACACGGACACGGGGAGGATATGGACGCTTCACCCAGATCAAGTGAATTTAACCCTCAATTTTATTGTATTTTTTTAATCACCCCAAATCCTTTGGTGCACTTTGTACTCACATTGGGCACAAAAGGTGGTTCCAGAAGTCCAGCCTCTAACCTCCTGAAGTTCATGTCACTGAAGAACACATGGTCTTTTATCTCCTTCACGCTGCCCAGTCTGTCCTTTGGTTTTTTGGCCAGCAACTACGTAGAAATAATAAACAAAATAGCAATGATTACATCTGTCGGCAGGTATAAATAAAATGAACTGCAAGTATAACTGAGTGTTATAATAGTTCCGCTCCTTAAATCTGATTGGCTGAGCCATACCTTCATACCTTGCTTTAATTATGGTATTGCTTTAAGTTTCCACATTGATACCTTTGGTTTGGTTGAACCATCAGCCTTCCGACTGTTAGTCCTACACCGTAACCACTGAGTCTGCGAAACGACCAAATATAATGTAATGTAATGCTGCTTTGCTTGCAGTACTAAGGCATACCACAAGGTGGCATTGTTTGGCCTCTGCAGCCCTACATACAGACGTTTCCATTCTCTTCAATGCTGCGCAAGTTATTTTCAAAAACCTGACTAAAATAAAACTTTTACATTTACATTTACAATTTACATTTCTAACCTCTCACTGGCATTTAAATGAAATATTCCTGAGCTTATAAAATGCCCAGATCAGCATTATTAAGTATTATAAATCCAACCAATTATATTAACAGGTGTATTTTCACAACTTCAGCCAGTTTTCCAGAAACTATTTTATGTCGAAATAAACATTACCATTGTGGTCTGTCATGTAAAGACCATTTTCCTTGAAATTCAATGGCAAATTTTAGATTGTCAGTTGGATTGTCAGATTGTTGACTTACAAGCATTTATAAGCATGTGGCAAAAAACCCATGAAGATGTGAGGAGTACATGCAAACCTCACAAAAGTGAAACTCAGGACCTTGTGGGGAGGCAACTGTCCACTCTCTGAACCCTGATACTCAATTACGTTACATTTGGTCATTTATCAGATGTTTTTATCCAAAGCGACTTACAAACATCACAACTTGGCTAAGGTCAGAACACCGGGTAGATACAGCCCCCTGGAGCAATGAAGGTTAAGGGTCTTGCTCAAGAACCCACATTGATAACTTCAGTGGACCTGAGATTTGAACCCACAACCTCCAGATAGACAGCCCAACACCTGTCTTAAAGTTATAACCTTAATGCAGGCATGTCCAAAGTCCGGTCAGATTCCAAGCGGCCCAGGCATATAATGTGTTATTTATGGCGCTAGCTTTGCCAGAATAAATGAATTGAGGACATAGACGCAGCTGGGGGGCAGGGGAGATTGGTATGAGGTCAAATAAAGGTCCAAAAAATGTATTAAAATGTATACCCTGCAAAAAAAAACTTTTGATAATTTTTCATGTCTACTGACAACTTCTAATAAAAAAAATTGTTATCCGACACTTTAGAAATAATCATGCCTTTAGAGATGTTCACGCCCAAATGGCTTATATTCAGTTACACTTTTATTTGAAAAATTAATGTCATTGTGACA
>JAOUQT010300783.1:0-16115 GCA_025769995.1 Xyliphius kryptos | reverse complement strand
CCCCCCCCCCCCCCATGTGCTCTTCAATAATTATCAAAACAGTTGGACTTTTCCATTCCATCAGGCCGCTACAACAAATTAATCCATACATCCATCACCTTCTGCTTATTCCTCTACTAGAGTTGCTGTGGGGTTCCCCCGTGCCCATAATCCATACATCAAAATTCTAATTAATTCCTCATATATAAAAAATAAATAAAAATAAAAACTTCACTCAAAAATTCTACTACATCACTCACACATTTAGCATCAGTCCCTGAGGCGGCAGATCAAATATGGTGCCCTTATGTCTTTAGAGGGATCTATAACAGTTATATGTCTAACTGGACTTATTCTTTATTACAGTAAAATGTTGGTGTGATGCTCACATTTTGGTTGGTGTACCAGTAAAGAGAGGAATCTTTCAGAATAAACCAGTACTTCTTCCACTTTTGGGTAAAATAACCTTTGGCGTCCTTCTTCTTCCACAGCCAGCCTTCGCAGTCGCCGTGTCCCAGATCTTTACAGGAGATCTTTCTCCGACTGCCGCCGGTCAGTGAACCTAATACAACAACAGGATAAACTACACCTACTAAACCTTCAAATAGAGTTCTGATAAAAACATGTGGTTAATAACCTACCCTTTGTTCTTTTTTTGGTCTTGGTTCTTAATGACGTGTACTGTAGTGACTGAGGGGGTAAAAAATAAAGTTTTGTTTTAGACAAACACATTACATATAGCAATCAACAGCATTGGGAATAAACCTCATTACATACCTTCCTTGACGATGCTCCTCCCTGTACTTCCATCACTGATGCTGCATATCTGAATTAAATGACATGACACATTAACACAACGAGTATTTACTTTATTAATACATTATGGATACAAAAATTAAGATACTCTTCTTAATTACTGTATTTAATGGTTTTATTTTGTCCTATTGTCAAGAGTATTTTAAATAAAGAATGTGGCTGGGCATTTTGAACATCCAGTTATGTGGAAACAGTTTGGGGAAGGTCCTAGGGGCGGCCCAGTAAACAAAACATGTTCTCATGGTCATTAATTTGCGACTCACTTTCATAGAAAACAAACCAAAGAAATTCATTTAAAAAAAAAACACATTTAAACATAAATAAACATGCAAAGTGAAATAAAGAACAATTACTTTAAGAAACTTTAAGAAACTCAAACTTGTCCTCAATAAAGAAAAATGCAAAGTTCAAATACTCCGGTTAAGTTTTGCGTTTTGCTATTTTGCCGCCAAACATAATCACAAATTAAAAAAAAAAAGGTAACCATAAACTAATGGTGGTTACCATAGCAACGGGAATGCCGGACTGTATGATGCATGCCGCTTTCTATTTAAAAAAAAAAATTACAAATAAAGATGAGTATAAAATTAGATGAGCATTAATTATTTTTACATTTTTTAAAAATGTACAGTGGAAACTCATTGCTAATCCGTCCACAAACAAAAATTGATAAAAACTGAGGTGCCTATTCCCAATTTTAATCAATTCAATAAAGAGACTCCAAAATACATAAAGCATATTTTATAGAGAACAAATTTAGAGGTTAATACTGCAAACAGAAAAAAAAATTATACTGTATATATGGTATTTTATATTCTTTTATTAAATTATTTTAAAAAATGTTGGACTAAAAACCAAAGCTGAGCGAGTTTAAGTAAGAAAACCTTCAGGCAGGTCCATGATTCTGAACGAGAACCTGGAGGAAACCCACGCAGACACGAGAAGAACATTAAAACTCCACCCAGATTGGGATTCGAACCGGGAATCCCCCACTCTGATAGGAGAACATGCTAACCACTAAGCCACCATGCCACTCCTAATGTAACATATTGAAATAAAATATTTTTCTGCTAGTTATACCTAAATGTTGTTGTTTTTAAATAAGACACATAATTAAAAGTAGTTTTTAAAGATGCAAAATAATGTGTCACTGTCACGAAACATCTGACATCCATAATCTTAATATAAGGAAAGAGAAAAAGCTTTAAATCATCAAAAATGGCAAAAAAAAAACAATGTATCTGTGATTAACAAGATCAAAACAAGCTGAAGATGTATTCTGTGGATGCTGACAGGTCATTAATATGCAGTTCTTCATGATGTTTATAATGCACTGTGTTGGTAATTACATATCCATGTGAGCGTCTGTGTCTGACGCCTGCAGATGTGTAAGCACAAATCAAAAGGATGTGTCTCACCTCTCCGGTTCCACTCGCAGTGTGTCGCCGACTCGCTGTTACAGAGGGAAGAGGAATCAGAAATCAGCCTCATTCTGTGAGTCATCATTTACATGCATGCACAGATGCAGTACGCGGTAAACAATTCTGTCAGCATTCTCAGAAAATTCCCCAAAATAAAGACTGAACACGCCGCGAGGAAACTGATGCTTCATCAAACAACTTTCAAAATGAGAGTCTCTGAGTGACACTTTAAAACAGAGGAACAGAAACGCGGCCTAAATCTGTGCAGCGGTAAACGGGTCTGTAGTAGATCATAGGGATTAATCCTAATGGATGCTGTATTATGGATTACTAGATTAGATTATAAAACGGGTAGTTTCACTTCTTAAATCTGATTGGCTGAGCTATTTGTCCAGTCGTGACATTATTAACAATAACACACACCTCTGAGCGCTTCACATTCGTATCAATGCGTGATGTACAATACATTATCTACCAGATGGTTTTCACAAACTGCATTTTGTAATTTGGCCACAAGAGAACTGTTTTAAATTGTTAGAGAAACCGTAAATCTGTTACTCAGCGATCGGCGTTCACTTTAACAGCCGGACTCGATTACATCGCTGAAGACCAGATTATTAAAGATTTTTCTTTCAATAAACACATTTATGAATCAAACCTTGACTTTTTATTATAGTTTCTTTGCAATGTTTTAAAAAATCAATAAGACGCTCAACGTTGTGTATTATAGTTAATAGCTCTGTGATTTATTCACAAATTATGCCGCCCTCTGGTATTTTATTGATTTAAAATACACTATATCAGGCATGTCTAAAATCACATGCTTATGCATTGCTCTGTCAAAATAAATAAATCATATATTCTTTTAATCTAATTGCACATTTTACCACATGATGCCAGCCCTATTGTAATACTATCTTTCTGCCTTTGAGAATATTCAGAAATAGAAATGTGGCTTTTTATTATTTCTATTTGTCTGTGATTAAAGCACCGATGCATCTGACACAGCTACTGATTTTTTTAAGTAGAACACATCCGACTAAGGAGCTGCTTTAACCTTAAATTTAAATTTCTTAAATGTAAGGTATTCTATACAGTTTATTCAACGTTATTTGACTCTCCAGATATGAAAGAATTGCGTCTTTAGAGTTGTTCATATATTCACTTACACTGCCATTTAAAAACTGCATAGAAGTTTTGTGGTGGAAATTGTCAGAAGGAACTATTGGCCCCCGTGCATCCTCACTTTAATCAATCTGGCCCTGTTTGCAAAAAAATTGACACCACTGCTCTATATGAACAATCTAATCATGGACATGTTGTGCAGGTGTTGACCTTCTGGTTTGGGGACGGCTTTTTTCTGTGCCCCACTGCACAGTGCAGGGTCCATAAAGCCATGGCTGGATCATTGAATGTGGAACAACCGGGCTGAGCTCTGACCTCAACTTCATCCCACACTTGTAGAATGAACTAAAACTTTCTCTCATCTGACTTCGGTATCCAACCTCATAAAAGCTCCCCTGGACAAATAAGCAAAATGTTCCACAGACACATTCCAAAATCCTGTAGAAAACCCTCATGGGGGAGTAAAGGCTGATGCTCATCGGTCCCTCCACCTGAATTCCATCCGCACACTTAGAAGGTGCTGTTCTGAAGTCCTGAATATGGGCTCTTTATTCTGTGACAGTGATGCATCCTGGCACCACTTTCATTACAGGAAAATGTCTCTGGTCTCAGGCAGTGCCATGTGTGATCTGGTTCATCTCTCTCTCTCTCTTTCGCTCTCTCTCTGTCTCAGACACACAGGGTGGGTCTGTTTGCTGACATATGGCCGCTGGGTGAATTTCCCTCCTCTATTTGTGTCACATCTCTCCTGCTGAGCCCTGTGTGTCTGTGTGAATGTCATTTACACCTCTAACTGACAACACCAGGTCTCCTCCATCAATAAAGCTGCGAGTGTGAAACAGTGATGTCCCATATTTGCAGCATTTTGCTGTCTTGATATATGGAACCTCAGTGCATTGACAGTGCAACTTAATATAAACTATGACACTGTAAAGATACAAGTCACTCTAATTAATTAATTAACCCATAACCATACACTTAACCCTTTATTATCCAGGGGGCGCCACAGCGATGAACCCACATATTAGACTTGCCCTTCCTGACACAACCCTCATCTTCTACCGGGTTTGGGACACACGGAGTATGGGGACAATTTAGAGCAGCCGATTCACCTTAAATCCATGTTTTGGGACTGTGGGAGGAAACTGGACAACCCAGAGGAAACCCAGGTGGACATGGGAAGAACATGGAAACTCCACCCAGATCAGGATTCGAACCAGGAATCCCCAGCGCTGAGAGGGGAACATGCTAAGCATGAAGCCCCTTGTCCTTTACATCAATGACAATCATTATTAAGTTGTTTGTGACCATATGGATGGTTGATACGGCTCCTTTGGTCAAACCACACTGCTCCTACAGTTTGTTGGCAGTATTTCGGGTCGGGCTGCTCCCGGCATTCTGCTGAACCTGCACTGATTAGTGTATTTAAAAGTTTTATTTAGTCCTATTGCCACAAGTATTTAAAGTTAAGCACATGACCAGGCATTTTAAACATCAATCTATCTTGAAACAGTTTGGGGAAGGCCCTCAAGGACAAAAAGCAGGGTCTAAAAGACATGGCTGAATGAGTTTAAGGTGGAAATGCTCCATACAGAGCCATGATTCTAAAGCAGATTCTAAAGATCAGCAGTCAGGGCCGCACATCCAACATCGGTGCCTGACCGCACAGATACTCATGCACATGAATGAGGAAAAATTCTTACAAACACACTGCCAAAACATACACAGCAACTAAGAATGTCCTAAAACTTTTGTTAATAATGTTATTTTAAGGGATCATTAGTTTTATATGCTACATAGCTTAAAGATATTTTTTTTTTTTTGCTTACTGTAATTCAATTCTGCCACATTTAACCCATCCATGCAAAAAAAACACACACACATATACACACACTGAGTAAAGTGTGTGCACATGCTCGGAGAGGTGGGGAACATTATATAGGCGCCCAATTGGGATTAGGCGTATCACTTGGTGGGACCAGGAATTGAACCAGAGACCTTCAGGTCACAAGGTTGGTTCCTTAAGCACGAAACTACGACTGTCCCAACAGAGCTTTATAGATTTGTGTAGAAGTTGCATCATGTAACGAAGCATCTGGCATCCAGAGGTTAAATATTAAGTTGTTGGTGGCTATATGGACGTTGTCGATGCTTTTTTGGTTAAACCACACTGCCCCGTGGTGGACGACTACATTTTATTGGCCATATTTTGGGTCGGGCTGCTCCCGGCATTCTGCTGAACCTGCACTAATGCTGCCTGACACGACGGCTTGTAGATCATGAATAATGCAGGGCAGCAACAGAACAGAGGTCTAAGTCTAATGAGGGAATCCGGGCAAAACTAAACCAGTCGGGTGCTTCATCAGCTCTGCGCACGCAGGAGAATACATCATCTGTTCTATTCCTGCAGAACTTCATAATACAGACACAGAACGCGTACAGGACCGCGCGGCGGAGCTACAGTCATCCTAATAATGTCATCCCGATCCAATCTCTGCATTTAGCTGATTATTCAAGCTGTAAAAGTTAAAGGTGAATGAGGTTTGAAGTACAGCATTAATGTCTGAAAATGAAAAACAGACACGGACGATTTCCAATATGAGCAAAACGAACCAACGGCAGAGAACCATCACAGATAATAATGTAAACTTTGTGGAAGATTTCTTACATGGTACAGTGGCATGGTGCTGTTCTCAGACAGAGGGAAGGGAAGGCTGTTCGAAGGCCCCGCCGCGTCCAGTTTTAAACTGGAACCAATCAGGGAGGGGCTGAGGGGAAAGCTGGGGCTGCTCGGAGTCCGGCTCTTCTTACGAGAATGGCGGCCGGTTTCCCAATTGCATTCCTGAGGCCTGTCCGGCTCCTCCTGGATTACCAGGATCTTCTCTTCGTTCATGTAGTGAAACAGTGACGTGTCAGAATCTGGGGATTAAAAAATTCAACATTTTTTATTTGTAATCAGTTTATTATATGTATATTAAAGCAATAAGGCACGAGGGCAAAGCGGAGTACAGTTACACCTCTTTCCCATGATTTATTCACAATAATACACAACCTCGAGTGTCTTTTTACTTTTATGAAAAGGTTAAAAACACAATATTATAATAATATTGGAAAACGTGATGATTCATAAATGCATTTATTAAATGTTAATCATTAATAATCTGGTCAGTCTACGACATAATGTAGTCTGTTTTTTTAAGTGAACTCTGATCACCGAGTAACAGGTTTACGGATATTGCCATCTAGTGGCCAAATTACAGAACCAAAATAATTGGCATAGGTCTCCAGACATAAAATGCAGAACCACCTGCTCTATAAATGAAATTATAAAATGGGTAGTTCTGGTCCTTAAATCCGATTGGCGGATCCGTTAGTCACAATAACCCACACCTCTGACCGATTCATATTTGCATAAATGCCTGATATAAAATATACTGTTTCCAGATGTTTTTATAAACTGTGTTTTGTACTTTGGTCACTAGATGGCAGTATTTAACTTAAAAATAAAGGAAATCTTTTACTTGAATCAGCGTTCATTTAAAAAACACACTGGATCATGTCACGGAAGGAGAGTTTATTAGTTCATAACTGTTTTATAAAAGGAATAAAACACTTGTGCATTATTGTGAATAAATTACAGGGAAAAAATGTACTTTATTCCCGTGGTTTATTCACAATTATAAAACGAGTAGTTTGGGTCCTCAAATCTGATTGGCTGAGCCGCTTGTTTAGCCGTGATATTATTCACAAGAACCCACACCTCTGACTGCTTTACATTCGAAAAAATGCACGATATTAAAAACAACTGCTTTTTGTAATTTGGCCACTAGATGGCATTATTTGATTGTAAAAGAAACCGGAAATCATTTGAAAAAATGGATTGGATTTTGTCGCGGAAGGAGAGTTTATAAGCGATTTTGCTTTCAGTCAACGCATTTATGAATCTAACTTTGACGCTTGCGTGTCGTGCCTAATAACACCTCTTTCCGTGATTTATTCACAATAATGCACGCCCTCTTGTGCCTTATTGCTTTATTATGTGGAGCCTGTCCGGGTGCTGAATGAGGAAGAGGCAGGGACACAGGACGCAGGGACACAAATCCATTAAAGCGCAATAATCACAATATAGAGTTTGGATA
This sequence comes from Xyliphius kryptos, assembly GCA_025769995.1. Lineage (NCBI taxonomy): Eukaryota > Metazoa > Chordata > Actinopteri > Siluriformes > Aspredinidae > Xyliphius > Xyliphius kryptos. The sequence goes on along the minus strand of JAOUQT010300783.1, from coordinate 8,635 downwards.
CGTTGCAATAATTTGCAGTACATAATCAAAGATGACTTATTTATTTACATTTACATAGGTGTCAATAAAATAACACACCCTCTGTATACAACACACACCCTCTGGGTTTCAGTTGTTGCCCGTCCATTCAGAGGGGCATCTATGAGGTCAGACACTGATGTTGGACAGGAACGCCTGACTCACAATCACCACTAAGGGAGATTAAAAGGGTTAAATTCTGCTAAATATTCCTTAAGTTCTTCCACACTTCCACTTCCTCGCACTGCTGGAAAAAAACATCTTCCCCAAACTGTTTCCACAAAGTCAATAGCACAGAAATGTCCTAATGGCACCGAGAGGTGGCTGATATCACTGATTACGACGCTGAGATCAGAGATCCATCATTCAGTAAAGCTCTGAAATGTTTAACTGGCAACAGAATACAAACAGATTCCACAGTGAAAGCCCCAAAACGCTCAGGTCTCATATTTGTCTCCGTCAGAAGGTTGTGTGAGGGCAGGCGCTCAGCTGATTCATGTGTCTGATGTCGGAATCTATTCGTAACTCGCATTCTGTAAGGACAGACTCCGGCACCCACACAAGGCCATCAGCGGGCGCTGGCTTTAATGTTATTCATAGCAAGTTCTCGCTGTGAGACAGGAGCTGAATTATAATTCACTTGTGATGCTTAGAAACAGAGAGTGGGAGGAGCTCAGAGGTGGAACCTGCATCAAAGTGTTTGGGGGTCAGGGGCATTTAGAACGGCGGCAAAACCTGTACCCCGTGGATCTCCATCGGTCTGACCTCCATGAGTCCGGCTTTTAAGCCCTAAACCACACTTCCATATTAGTGAAAACAGTTTGGGGAAGGCCTTTTTTAATCCAGCATGGTCCATAATGTTATTGTTGGGTGAGAGAGGTGTGGAATGTCAGCCGGGGGCTCTCTCGGAGCCAGACTCTCGCCAACATAAGTGTCTGAAAGAAGGAAAGCTTTTATTTAAGCTGTAAAAATGGGACGTTGAACTGGTCTCAGTCCGGGACCCACATGTTCTCGTGGTCATTTAGACGAAACCCTCTTTTTAAGTTACTTTAAGAAACTGAGAAACTTTTCCCCAATGAAGGAAAATTCTCATTTAAATACATCGGGATAGATTTACTCTTTGCGATTTTGCCTCCGAAGGGTAACCGGGAAACAAATAGTGGTTACTATGGCAATAAGGATGCTGAGCACGTCTGACGTGGCTTTCTCTCTTTTTTTCAAGGATAAAAGATGAAAACAAAATTAGATGAACATTTATTATTTTTCTTTTTTTTAATGTATAGTGGGACCTGTTTTCGTTTCCTTTCTCAAAAAATGCAGAAATCTGAAATAAAAAAACTGAGGCCCACATCTCCATTTAAATCAGTGTAAATCCAATTAATATTAAAAAAAAGAACGAATAAATTATATATACAGAATCCATCCATCCATCCAATATCTTCAGCTTATTCCTCTCCTAGGGTTGCGGTGTATCTGCCCATCTTTGGCGATGGGCGGATACACCCAGGACAGGGTGCCAATCCATTGCTGGGCACACACACTCACTTAAACAACCACACACTCACGCAATTTTAGAGCATTCAATTTACCCGGAATCCATGTTTTTAAACTGTGAAAGGAAACCGGAGAACCCGGAGGAAACCCATGCGGACACGGGAAGGACATGGAAACTCCACCCAGATCGGGATTAAACAGGGAATCCCCAGCGTTTTAATTGAATGGCGTGCACATTTCTCTTCATCTGTTTTTGATCCAAACTAATTGTGCCATAACCATAATGCCGCTTAAGGTAACCTATACGTTCACTTCTTAAGCAAAACAAGGGGAAGTGTCCATGTCAAGTGAACACGCCAATTAATTCCAAAGCAACCGGCGAAAACCAAGACAACATTTTACGCTGAGAAAATTGACAAACACCGAATCCCTAGAAGTTCGAAGTGAATAAAAACAGAGGATCCACTTTATTTTTTGCGAACCCTACACAACCCACCCAGAACGTGTCCACAACTCACTTTTAAGAACTGCTGCTATATGTGTCCCAATACTTTAGAACATGCTAATGAGAACTGCGATGCTGAGAACATAACAAATGTGAGTGATGAAGGAAACAGACGAGGAACATCGATCCCTTTCAGAAACCGGCAGAATCACTGCTGTATTTTTAATATGTGCTTGTTTAACGTGACACAACGATGACAGGCTTTCTTCATTATTCTCTGCATTTCTCTTTGCGCTGGTGCAGGACATGTTCTCTACCAGAGGGATGACCCAGAAAACGAGCTGATTTGTGGAGAGTAAGCTCTCTGTGCTGTAGATAATGAACACAGCCTCGAGGTGCAAAGGGCTCTGTGTTTTCAGCTCATTCTCGGTGTTCGCTCGCCTTCTACCACTCATTCTGAAAAAAGGGCAGGTCTTTGATCATCCTCAACCTGCTGACACCGTCATCGTGATCAAAACAGCAACATCCAAAATGAGCAGCAACTCTGCGGCGGCATGAGAGACGACGGATGAGGAACAACGAGTGCGATGGAGGATGAAGCGGAGAGTTTCAGGTCAAATTCAGTGTGATAATTAAACACACACACACACACACACACACACACACACACACACACACACGACCTGCTTAAACATTTAGACGGCTGGTATTTTCACTTATTCATCATCTTCACTAAATCCTTGTGGGGTTGTGGTGAGGTTCTCTATGCCCATCCGGTGGGAAATGTTTCCGGCACTGAGCATACACTCACACCCAGGACAGGGCACCAATCCATCACTGGGCACACACTGACACACTCACACACAAGACTATATAGGGGCAAATCGGAGCACCCAATTTACCTCAAATCCATGTTTTTGGACTGTTAAAAAAAAAAAAAGATTGGAAAAAGGGAGAACGAAGATTTCACCCAGATTGGGATTCGAACCAGGATCCCCAGTGCTAAGAGGCGAATGTGCTAACCCCTACACCACCACGTATACATTGGCACTATGAGGAGAACATGCAAACCCAAACAGTAGGAGTCTTGCCTTACAAAGGATCCAAACACATGACCTTCTGACAGTCTGATTTTGACTACAAATACATTCTTACAGTGATGAAGTGATGTGTGTGTGTGTGTGTGTGCGTGTGTGTGCACTTGGCCAAAAAACAGTAAATCTGAGTGCTTTCTTTTTAAGAAACCCACCTCGGCTGCCCCTCTTGTGTACATTGGCATCTTTAGCTTCAGCCATCCAGCTGTACTCCGGGGGCATGGACGAGGGCCTGAGGTCGCCTGGGAAAAATCAACAGGCAGGTCAGTCGGAGGTGGGGAGGGGGCTTTGGTTGGGATGTGTGAGTTCAGGAGCAGGAGGGAAAAGAGAACTGCTTCACCTGAATCTAACGACTTAACCGTAAGTGGACACCAATGTGATATTTTCTTTATTGACATACCAAAGGCCTTCCATGAAGACAAAGCTCCAAAAATGCCAAAATAAATAAGAAATAAAGCCCAGAACACTCCAACTTTGGTGAGAACATGAAATAAAAATTGTGAAGCAGAGGCGTGGGATGGTATAATGTCCAACAAGCAGGAGGCAGCAGACTGAAGTGGCACTGTGTAATTAAACGAAGCAGGACTCACCATGACTTAAGGTTTTGTCTCTCCTACGCACCCCTGTGGGTCGACCCCGTTCGTACTCCGGTCCGTACGGAACCCCGTCGCCCTCCATTAGGGAGTAATACTTGCCGGTCTCCTGGTCGAGGTAGTAGTTGAGGGACTCTGGACATTTGAAACTGGACTTGGTCAGGGTGTATTTGGTGATGTCATCACAGGACATGATGCCCACTTCATCTCTGAAACAGCAATGCGTCAGACTTTCTTAAAAAAAAAAAAAAAAAAAAAAAAAAAAAAAAAAAAAAACTTTTACATTTTTTTATTTTTTCCCTAAATTATTAGGGCCTTCTTTTCAATCTCGATTTTTTTACGCCACAATGAATTTTTTTACATAAATAAAATCCTGCTTCAGGAGGGAGGAGGCTCATTTTTGGGAAATGATAAAAATTGATATTTGTATGTCAAACAACTGTTCATGTCAAAAAAATATTTATTTAAAAAAAAACATCTTCTGTATGTCACCACATTCACGTTAGAAAACTCACCTGGCACCATAAAGACCCGACACCGGAGACAGAATGAACACATCCCGTTGGTTAGAACCCTCCGTATTTGAAAAGATGCCCTTTGTGCCAGTTGGAGTGGTGGCATCACCATTAGGACTGGTGGGCATGGGCTGTACATCACCATAGGAACAAAGAGAATTACAGAGGATTAGAAAATGACCTGCTGTGTCTGATTCTGCCTCTGCAGGTTGGATACAACACACACTAACACAGGGGTTCTGAACTGGTCTCAGCCCGGACCCACATGTTCATATGGTCATTAAGTCATGACCCACTTTTTACAAAAAAATAACATTTAAAAACATATTTAAACATAAACATGCACGCAACGTAAATTTTAAAACAATAACTTTAGAAAACAGAAGATTTGCTTTTTGCCTCCAAATGTCACAATTTAAAGAGAAGGGTAACCAGTTAACAAATGTTGGTTACCATGGCAACAAGAATGCTGCGCTGTCGGACCTGTGCCTCTCTCTCTTTTTTTTTAAAAATATAATTATAGATATTTTTCCTTTTTTAAAATGTACAGTTGAACCTTCCAGATGACTTTTAAGTCGTTGTCAAGACGTATGGATGCGGCCCGCCAAGCTCCGTGGAAGTTACACACGATATTATTTAAGTTATTGCAGCATGTTAGTGTATTTAAAGTAAAGTATAATTTCAACATTATTTTTGTATACGACAAGACTTTTTTCGGACCCTTCTCTCCTAATTAAATAATTAAAATTAATAACAAAACTTTCTTTTGGTATGATAAACATAATCCTGAGGACTTGCCTTCCTCATAAACCATTTTTGATTTCAGTCGATCAACTATACACCTTTATTTGTTCTTCCCACAATTTGGATAAGTGACTTTTGTCAGGGACTGTATATACAGTATTTCATATTCTTTTATTTAAATTTAAATATATAAATGAACAATTAACAGAGCATTCATATTTCTCACCATCGAACCATTTTTAATTCAAATTAATAATAACTTCTTGATATCTTCAGCCTCTGTTAAACTTATAAGCCACACATTAGCTTCTTTATCGTTTCCTTTTATCGTTCCAAATGGAACTTCCAAATCATGGATGGCGACTTTTCGTACACACAGACACGCTCGCATTTTTTTCATGATTTTCCTCTTCAACCTGGTCGGGTTTCTGCGCTTTTACTTTGATGGGCTGCTGGATCTGCAAGCATTTTTTGGTATTATCCCAGAGAAAATCGACAAACAAGACCCACCATTATAGAAACCCTGCATTAACACACACACACCACCACCACCACGTCGGTGTCCATTACACCAAAAAAATACATTAACCAATAAATGGAGCAGGAACTCCATTGTATCTGAACCCAAAGCCAGAGCCAGTCATCTGAGAGCTTTTTGTGTCTGATGCGCACCGCGATTAGATGATGGATGCTGCGCGCCTGATGCTAAAAATAGCACAGCGAGGCTTCATTTCCATTTTAATGTCAGCTACAGCGCCCTATACTACGTGCAGTGACTGAAGCTCGGAATTCCGTTCCGTCGTGACAAGAGAAGGTGAGGAGAAAGCCCCAGCATCACTGTTTTTTTTCTGCCTTAGCAACTGCGCACGTCCTTGGCAACCAAGCAATATACATATGCTGTAATAATCCAAACCAGGAGTAAGTGATGAAGACAACAAAGAAGTGCTGACTGTCACAGACTTTGAGCGCCATCCACATGAAGAACAGAGAACGTTCGTTTCTAATTTCCACACATCCCTGTAGTCCGTTTATTCTGGCTGCAGGACGCGCCGCAGTGCTAATGTTTTTAAATCAGCTCATCGTAGCCGGTGATGTATTAGCTTCAGTTCCCACGCGAACAATCCGAGTAATTTCTGGGGAAGTGCGCTGGGTCTCGACCCGGCAAATTGCCACATCAATCTTCCAGTGATTTAAATTCTGGCTCGCATTCACACTTGCCTCCCGCTCGCAGAATTAACCGTAATTATCCAGAGGACGTATGAAAGGAACTTCAGAGAGCCGAACGACGGAATCATCTGGACCGGTCTTTAGGGTAGTCCATCCCGTTATGGCTACTATTTAATGGGATTGAGTGAGGACAGAGGATGCGACGCTCTCAAATTAGGACTCGGTGAAAATAGTCATTTGCTTATTAATCCGCCTGGCTGGCTGTCTGCGAGCCGCGCGACTCTGACAGTAAGATTACACAGCGCATCCTACAGAGAAAAGGAACGTCGCGCTGAAAAGAAGCATTAGACACTACACTGCAATAATCCCTCTATTAACCCCAAATCCAGTCCGTGATATCTGACTACAGAGACGAGGATTTGCAGTCTGTATGAAACCAAATACTTCCAATGAATCATTTCATCAGCACAGAGTTTCAAAAAAAAATTCCACTTTCATCCCACAGTCAACTTGTGACAGCCTTTTTTTTCAAATTTAGATTAATAAAGCAATGAGGTATGAGAAACTATAATGATAAACATCACGGAAAAGTGGTGCTTTTAGGCACGACAAGTTCTCCCACTTCCCAAGTATCTTCAAAGCTGAAATTTGGCATTGTGCTTCCCTATCCTGTCCTTGGAAAAAACAAAGTACTGTTCACTTTCCTACATTGAACCCAAGACCCCTCCGGTGTCACATCGGGCTCTTCCCGAGTATCTACAAGGCTGAAACGTGGCATTATGAATACCAACCATGTCCTTGGGAAAACTACAAGGTTCTCGTTTTCCTACGTTCATAGTTATCGGCGTCGAACACCTACGCTGGATTGGGGTCTTGGCGAGTACCTACAAAACTGAAACTTGGTTTCTGGAATCCGTTTCCTTATCATATCCTTGCAAAATCTACTGATGAATTCATGTAAGAAAGCAACAGCGTGGACACCGTCGTAACAACTCACACTATAGTCCTTCCACATATTCATAATAATACATTTATTTGAAATATATAACTCCAAAAGCCATCGCTCATTCAAAAACTATTGCCTTTCAACTTTCACGTTGTTATCAAGTTCTCCATCGAAGCGCAGCACAGCTATTCCGCTATAGTTCACAATAAAACACAATCTCTAGAGCCTTTTATAAAACAGTTACAAACAAGGTTTGATTCATAAATGCGTTTATTGAACGCAAAATCATGAATAATCGGATCTTCTGCGATGTGATCTATTCTGGTTTTTAAAATGAATGCTGATCGCTGAGTAACAGGTTTCTCTAAAAATCAAATACTGCCATCTAGCGGCCAAATTACAGATTGCAGTTTGGAAAAAACGTCGGGAAAATAATGTATTGTACAGTATATCACGCACTGATACGTATCTGTACCGCTCAGCGGTGTGGGTTATGGTCAATAATGTCACCGCTGGATAAACGGCTCGGCCAATCAGATTTAGGTACCAAAACTACCCGCTATATAATAAGAGTTAATAAGTTGTTAACAGGCCCTTTAATCATGCAGTACTTCTCTATAACACTAATATTAGATGTCATAATGCACCTCAGTGTTTCTCTTTCATAAATACAACTGTGATTTGGACTTATTATTAATTCATAAACCCAAACTGAGGGCAGTCTTGAGGCTTAATTGTGTAATTATTTGTCCATATAATGTGAGCTTTAATAAACAGCAGAGAACAAACAAAACGAGGGAAGTTATTACTCAACATGCAAATTATCTGTGCAACTATTACTTACGCTTTGGAGGATGAATAAAAGATATGCATGACATAAGCAGACCTTTATTAGATTCTGCCTGTCATTACATTAGACCCTGTCATGAAGGGAAGTTGTTGCATTATTTATTCCCGAAATTAAACCGCTTCATCTTCAGCAAGTTGACTATTGACTGGAGCTTTTCCAGCAATCTGACACGCTATGCTACTGTACAGTTATAAATAATGCACATCGAGGCAAACAGGCTTAAAATAGCCATCATTTACCGTAAGTAATTATTCATCGGTGGAACTGCGTGCCAAGTGGCCAGCGGAAAGGCAGATATGAGGAGTGAAAGTATAGAAAAATCACTGGACCGTCGTGCATTCGCTGGAAATGCATTCAGTGGAATGTAAAATACATTTGTTTTTAAGTGGGAGGTTTAAGACGGACAGTCATTTATTAGTTGGATAAGAAATGTATGGGAAGTCTATAGCAGCACAGAGGTTTGGTCATCGCACAAATCGTTCTGGGTTTGGAAACATTGATCAGAACCCTGGTCTACAGAGCGGCATCACCAGCTCTGCCATTCATTACCGGGTTTAATATAAATCTGGCTCTATAATAATATGTTTATTTAAATACACTGTTCAAAAAAAATAGCAGGAACACGTAAACAACACAACGTAACTCCAAGTCCAACACACGTGTGAAATCCAGCTAGTGTGCAAAACTGATTGTGAATCAATTTCACTTGCTGTTGTGCAAATGGAACAGACAACAGGTAAAAATGAGAGGCACTTAGCAAGACCCCCCT
>JAOUQT010300782.1:0-27463 GCA_025769995.1 Xyliphius kryptos | reverse complement strand
TTAGAACTCTGTAAAGCTGCTATGTGAAAACAGACTGTTGTAAAAAGTGTTATGTGAATAAATTACTTGAACTTAAACTTACTTTAACATCCGTAATCAACATTTTTTGAGAGGATATAGCAAATAGCAGTGAACGTAAAAATGGCTGTTCAAATTTATTTTAATAAATTGTAAATACTGGATTTATTGTGGGTGCTTACAGCACGCTGTCACTCCAATGTTTTATTACTGAAAGACAAATACCCATAATTTACGTGTCCCATTTTCCATCATTGGTTAATATAGGGCAATGCGACATAAATATCAATTTATTTTAGTTGTCATTCAGAATCCATACATTCATGGATTCTGTATAATAGCTATATACAGTTGTGTAAAAAAGTGTTTGCCCCCTTTCTTATTACCTTACTTAAGTGTTTCTAAACATCAAACCAATTTACTATTTAAATAGTAGTTAAAAACAAAACAAGTAAACACAAAAGGCAATTTGTAAATAAAGGTGTTTATTATTATTGGAGAAAAAAGCTTCAAACCCTGTGTGAAAAAGTGATTGGCCCGCTTGTTAAAAAATACTGTAACTGTGGTTTCTCACACTTGAGTACACTGTCTCTAGTCAAATCCAGGCCTGTTTATTGCCACACCTGGTCTTAATCAAGACATGCGTGACAAAGTGAAGTCCACCAAAAAACTGTAAAAGCTACACATCAAGACGAGATCCAAAGAAATTTGGGAACAAATAAGAAAAAAAGTAATTTAAATCTATCAGTCTGGAAAGGGTTATAAAGCCATTTCCAAAGCTGTTGACTGATAAGATAAAAGTTGAACTCTTTGGAAGTTGTGTGTGCATTTCAGAAGAAGAAAAACATTATACCAACATTAAAATATGGTGGTGATAGTGTGATGGTCTGGGGCTGTTTTGCTGCGATAAATATAAGTATGAATTCTGCTTTCTATCAACTGAATCAAACATAAATGAAATGAAACATTGCTGCTGCATAAAACGATAAACCTGCCAAAATTAGAGGATACTTACTCAATTTCTCAAGACCAGAGGCTATAGAAAGAAATGTTTGTCTTTAATTTAAATAAAATTATACCCAATTTAAAATATAATTACATGTGATTTTTAAATAAATATTTAACTTTTTGACTTCCAAGTACATGTAGGTGCATGCAGTTTTATACTTCTACTTGAGTAACAAATTAATCATATTTCAAGTATACTTAAGAATTTTTTTTACAAAACAACTAGTACTTATACTGAGTGTATCACTTTTGTAATACACTATATATTAATATGATATATAATGATTAGTTTTTAATATGATAAGTTCTTATATGTTTGGATGTATATGTTAATGTAAGTAGTTATAAAAAGTATTGCTATTTATAATAATAGTAATTTAATTCTTGTTTAGAATCATTAATACATTTTTTTTTTTACATTTTTTTACATGTTTAAAAAGTTTTCAGGTTTGTTAGTTCATTACTTTAGTGTTCCTTATGATAAGTGCTTCTTATCATTTATATATCTCCTTAACGTTTTCTTTTTATAGTAATAATAGTTGGTTTACTTTCATATTTAACTATGTGTATTTAAAGTTTCTGGGGTTTGTCATCATTGTTATTTTGTGACATATCTGTCTGTTTAAAAATTGGTAAATTTGTCTTTTAGCATAATATAGCTCTTAAAAAGCTGATGCTCTAAAACCAAAAACACTTTTTGTAGAGTCTTTCAGGATTTCTTTTCACAGTGGGCTCCATGGCACAGTAGTATAGCGCAGAATCAGTTATTGCAGCAAAGGAAATTGTCAGATACACTTTTCTTTTTTCCTTGTTATGTGTAATATTCAATCGTATGTCAGTTTCTTTAGGTCTAGTAACAGCTCCACTATTTTCCATGATTAACCCCAGGAATTGTGGGTTTGATTTAGATCTCTGTTGATACCAGTGGAGTCTATATGATCCTTCGTATGTGCATGAGAGTGTGAGGTTAGTGCCTTCCTCTGAATTTATAGGAAATTCATCTGGTGTAATACTATCAGCAGCATTCCCTCTAAAACAGAAATATATTTTATGACATTTTTGTTACCAAATTCAAAAAGACAAAACGATTACCTTGAAATCCAATGTGGACACACAAGGCTAAGCAGTGAAAAGACTTTTGAGATGTGTGTGTGTGTGTGTGTGTGCAGTTTATAGGTCCTTAGTCTTTATTAATACACATTTAGACGAAAAGTATAATAGATAGATAGACCAATAAATGATGATAAAATAATTATATTTATATTTAATTTGAATATTAATGTAATTTAAAGATTATATAATTATATTAAATATTTGGGTTTAGTTTACTTACCATTTTGGAAAACATTGATTAAGAACAATAAGCAAATAAACATTGTTCTTCTGTAGTTCTGATGTTGCTGTCTATAGTAATGTTGTCTGAGGTGTACAAAAAAACACCCTCTCTGTCACGCTGCCGCTCACGCCTCGAAATACGGCTGCGCAGAGACATGCGCAGAGCCGAAGCGCACAAACACGCCGTAGGGAGCCAGGCAACACCAGTGAGTAGTGCGGGGGTAATTTATTAAACAACAACAGACCAAAAACACAGAGGCATACGGAATAGCGGGGTAACATAAACGTGGACGTACACGGAGGATCGGGAAACACAGAACTAAATACAAAAGGGAACAAGACCACATGACAGAAACAAACCAATCAACAGACAAAACCAATAAACTAATTAACAGAGTTAATTAACTAAAATGATGCAAAACAAGGAGTAAATTAACTAGGGTGTGACAGTGGGTATGTTTGGACAGAAATTTACTTCTGCCTTCCTGGGTTTTTTGATGTTGTCTGGTCGCTGCTCCTGGCGTTTCCATTTATTCTTGAAAGAGTTGACTGCAACCTCAGGATGTCCAGCTTTATCTAGAAGGGGGAAAAAAATTATTTTTCCATCAAATATAAATTTATGAATCTTTTGGACTGACATTTAATGTTTTGCACCACCATGCACTGGCACATGGTGTTATAGCAAAAGACTTGATGCTTCGATTGAGGAAAAAATGTTTTATTAAATGAAACACAGACCTGAGCTTTGATCTGAAGTTCATCATCTTTATTTTTAATTAGTACTTCCAACCACAGTAGCCACTGCGAGTGCTTTTCTCCAGTAGACATGGGTGGGACTGCATCAGAGCCTTGTCCACTTCTACTAACTGCTTATGCTTTGGATATGCTGTGTACTTTATGATTTCTTCATTTCGGCCTTTAAGAATATGAGAACAAGTTTTTGGGGTAGGAGACAATAAAGTTGCGTGTGTAATGTACTCATATTACCGAAGTGAAGTATTATCAGAATCAGAATCTGGCTTTATTGGCCAAGTATGCTTACACATACAAGGAATTTGCGTTAGGTTACAGAAGCTTTCAGTGCACAAAATGACAACATCCCAGAGGTAAAAAGACATTCACTCAACCTAACACACACACACAACATACCTGTTTAAACTTTACATGTGCAAAAATTCCAGTAAAGTGCTGAGTGCAGCAGTAAAAAGTCATTGAGGGGAGACAGTAGTTACAGTTGTGTTCTCAGACACTGACCCCAACTTACTAAAGTGCAGGTACAGGAGTGTTTAAGTGTTCAGTGTTCAGCTGTTCAAGACGCCTCCTGTATGGAGAAACTAGTCGCATGCATTGCTCAGGTGTGATTTTGGCCCATTCTTCCACACAAACAGTTTTCACATCTTGAGGGTTTCGTGATTCTGATCTTCAGTTCTTTTCGTAGATTTTCTATTGGATTCAAGTCAGGTGATTGGCTGGGCCATTCTAGCAGCTTTATTTTTTTTCTCTAAAACCATTTGAGAGTTTCCTTGGCTGTGTGTTTGGGGTCATTGTCTTGCTAAAATGTCAACCCACGTTTCAACTTTATAATTTTTCCATTCATCCTTCCTTCAATTATTCGAAGTTTGCCAATACCATATGCTGAAAAACAGCCCCACGCCATGATGTTCCAACCTCCAAACTTCACTGTTGGTATGGTGTTTTTGGGGTGATGTGCAGTGCCATTTGACATCCAAACATGATGTGTATAATGGCATCCAAAGAGTTAAATTCTCCCAGTATTTCACAGGCTTGTTTGAATGTTGTGCAGCAAACTTTAAATGAGCTTTAACATGCTTTTTCTTCAGCAATGGAGTCTTGCATAGTGAGCGTGCGGTTGAGGGCATTACTTATTGTTTTCATTGAAACAGTTGTTCCTGCTAACAGGTTTTTCTGAAGCTCTCCACAAGTGGTCCTTGGCTCCTGACAACTATTTATGGTTTATCATTATGGTTTGCAACAATAAGGTTGCGAAGGTCTTGAGAGAGCTCTTTACTTTTACCCACCATGAGATGTTTCTTGTGTGATACCAGGCCATCACTTGGGACTAAACCAGCTTATATTATTAGCACTAACAAGGGGCAGGATTGCTTACTAATTACTGAGCGAGTTCAGTTGATGTCTTGGCTTTCCATGCCTTTTTGCACCTCAGGTGTAAATTTACTCACCACATGGATTTAAGGTAAATTTGCTGCTCTAAAATTGCACCATATGGTGTGTGTGTGCCCAGCAATAGATTGGCGCCCTGTCCAGGGTGCAGTTGCCAAGCGCCCGAGACGTTCTCCTCTGGATGGGAATGGGGAGACACAAATGCAGTCCCGCTGAAAATGTGTTCATCTCTTTGAATAAGATGTAAATACCCAATACATGATAAGCGTTCTGATCCCTCTAGTGCACTCTTATTTAACGGTACATTCTGAAAGCACGGAGTGAGCGAAGTGTACTAAGAGGCACAGATTCATTTGGGAGATGTAGAATTAAACGACAGAAAAAAAAAACTTTCCCAAATTCTTTAATTTTTAACTCACCTGTCCTTCTACCAATCCCATCTCTTCTAGGGTGAAACCAGAGAAAGCACCCTGTACAGGTGATCTGGATGTTGCAAATTGCAAATTGTATATAGAATAGAATAATAGAATCGGTTATTATACTGTAATCATAGTTTGGTATAAAATCTTAAAGAAATACTCTACAACTCCTCTCTAACCCAGCTATTCAAACAGGGCTAAAAGCAACATGGTAGTCAGTACATAGAATATAATCCATCCTCTTCTGGCTGTTCCAAGTAGAACTCCAACCATCTTCTTCTTCTTCTTCTTAATCCTGTGTTTTGGGTGCTAAGCAGATTTAGCCAGAACAGGGCACCAATCGATCATTCACTCAAGACACACTCACGAGAAGCATTTTAAGCAGCCAATTTACCTTAAATCCATGTTTTTGGATTGTGGGATGGAATGGAGAAAACCCACAAACACGAGGAGAACATGTAAAGTTCTAACAACTACACCAACCCATTACAACTCCCTATTCCTCATCTCATCCGTAACTGCCCTCAGTTACCCTAATCACCTAAATGGCACCCCCCCCAATCTATAAACCTTCCCTTTGCCCGGCCACCATCCTTCTGACACCTCAGAAGTAAATCCTCAAATCACCTCAAGCTCACCTCTGTCTCCAAAACATCCTGCCTGTCCCATCTTCATAATAAATTCACTCCTGCCCTTATCCCTCTTCATGCCTCACAACGAGAACCACAACTGCGCCCTTCAGCTCCATCTCGTCTTTCAGACAGTCGCCATATCTAAGCACAAAAAAAGGCCTCATTACTGTCCGGTAAACTATTTAATCTTCTATAGGCTTCAAATACGTTTTGCATCCTGAAACATGAGGACTCCCTAGTAAACAAACCCTGCTGACTCAGATGGTAACAAAAACTTACAAACGATTCCTGATTAGTTTATTTTGTACAAAACTTAAAACGACTCAATTTTTAAGATTTAGATTAAAACACCAATCATGATGTACCCTCATCCATCAGACATTTATTGTAATGACATTTTTAAGAACAAATTACATCAAAGAGAGACAGGCAACGGAAAATCCGCCAAACCCTCAAGCTGCACACCCCCTCAACACACAGAGAAGAAGCTTTAAAGCAAATAAAGTTCACAGAGGGAAAAAAATAAGTGTATTATTTTGCCATCTTATGTGTATTCATCACTCTTTAAAGGAAGGGCCTGAGATTTTAAGTCTGACTTTAACAGGAGGAGATTTAAACCCCATTTGAAGCTGCAGCGTTATTGTCTCCTAAACCTTCACTGTTCCTGAATCAGAGTGTGGAAAACGCAATGTGTTCAAATCAGACTGAAAATCATTAAGTCTCCTTTATTACATGTTTTTTTTATTGTTATTGTCATTATTTAAACACAGCAACACCTCCCAACATCACACTCGCACTTCAGTGTGCAAGCATGCGACCTAACCCGATCTCATCAGGCCTCATAAATCAAAACATATATAATGCGTCTGGCAAACTCAGACAAGAACTAAACAGAACAGTCCTGCGACCGAGTCTTAAGGTAGAGGAGAACGCCCGTCAAACAGGGGCATCGTCTGCATAATTAGAAAAGCCCTTCTCAGAGCTGGAGACAGCATTCATGAGGTCAGCGATCCAGCTTCTGAAGAGAAGGGAGCGGACGCCGTTTTATCATTTCGTCGACCTATTAAAACTCCTCCTCCTCATCGTCATCCTCTAGGTCACCGAAGTCAATGGAAGGCCTACTGTCCTGGGCCTCCTCTTCATCCTCAGATTCAGCATAGGAACCTGAAAGAAAAGCAAGGAACAGACAAACTATTGAACGATTACAGGGGCCCAGGTGAAGCTCAATCATAGGTAGAACATATAAGGGACAGCACTGAGATTTTTAATTCAGCCCATATCTTCCACTTAATCCTAAACTGGGGACAGACAACGCATCAGGCACTAGACATATAGACCTGGGCACACACAGGGATGATCTAGCCAATTTGAATCCATGTTTACAGACTATGGGAGAACACATGGAGAACATGAATACTACACGCAGTCCTAGATTTGAACCTGGCTCACCAGGGCTGAAAAGTAAAACGAGCTAACCACTATACCACAGTGACACTGCATTTCATATGAAAACACAATAATCTAAAAATGTAAGTTTGCAGACCACATATAATTTAAAGCTCTGGGATTATGTGACATTAACAGCCAAGTCTGAAGATTTCTACACACTAAGTACCAGCTCCATTGACAATACAATGGCAACAGTTAAAGGAACACATTGGTATTTTAAAATTTGGGTTCCATTTTATCCCATCTCGTATCCACATTTAGACTATGGGCAAAACGAAAATCTCATCGCTTTGAGGTGCATCTAAACAAAGTGTTTTTATTTATAAATTTTACATCAGGGCAGAATCACTGACATATTCCTAATAAAACAGTACAGTCCTATGGGAAATTAGTATCACAAATTCACTAAGTGTTTAGGGTGTTGGTTGGCAATCTAAAGGTTGATGGTTCAACGCCTATTTCACTGAGTTGCTACTGTGGGTCCTCAACCCTCATTGTGGCGTATATACACATACATACACGGGGGGATGAGTCCATGAACCATGGGATGCCCTCAACAAAGCAATACCCTCCCCCCCTTTTCCCTGCCAAACTATGGGATGCGTACAACTGAGCCCCACCCCCTTTTTCCACTGACAGAGTTTATGTTGGTGAGGCAGAAATAAGAACAGGAACATTAAACTGGAGAAAGGCTCAATTATGTTGCATTTGCTATGCTGTGGGTCGGCTAGTGTAACTATATAAGATACTTAAAATATGACTCTGCAATACACTATGAAAAACTATCAGTTTTTGTGGACCCTCATTGCAACATTACCCCCAACTCAGACCCTGCACCCTGACCCGAAATATTTACATTAAAAAAATGTAGGAACCATTCTTGCACCTTAAGGCACCTTCTTGCTGTAAGGTGAGAACCCTAACCACTGCATCACACATAATTCATTTTAAAACACATACGATATAATAAACAGGACTTTTGAGACCATGCACTATTGTAAAAGGCACTATATAAAATAAAACTGAACTGTGCGTCCAACATCCCAATTTATAAACTTACCTGTGGAGCCTGCATTAAAAACGTCAGCAAACTCATAACAAAAGAACTAACTTAAAGAGAAGAAATAGTTCAGAACATACTTTCAAGATTGTCCATGTGGTCGTGAAGGATTCTCGCCAAGTTGAAAAACTGAGCGAGAAAAGGGAGAAGATTTTCTTCAACGCAAAGTCATTAAGCAGGATTACATAAAGCCAAACATATTTGGAACTGAAGATTAACTGCAATTACTGAAACTGTTTATCATCTGCAGTCTTTAACGGTTGTAGAAGGGATGAGGTTCTTACCCCGGCTTCATTCACTGCACCAAGCACATCAGAGAACCTCTGCTCACACAGGTGCAGCAGCACCACCAGGTAAAGGCCACAGCTAATGAATTCATACTCCGACTGGTCAAGCCGTGGAGGTGAGAAAGGGGTGGGGTTGTGGGCAGGTAGAGAAAAACATTTAATAAACAAATTGCATATTAGAAATCACATGAGGCTTTTATCACATGAATTTACTATTCATTTTATTTTTTATCTACTTCTTCACTTGGGTTATAAAGAAACCTCCACGTTCTTTAGCATTCCAAAACATTTAACAACAATTTGCCTTTAAATTAGTAAGAACAGTTTAGGGAAGGCCACTTATTTTTTGGCACGATTGTGCCCCATTTCACAAACTGGTTGCTGTAGGCTTGTGGTAAAAGAACCAGGCTTGCAACCTGAAGATCCTCAGTCCCACAAAGTGCTATGGCTAAAGTGCCCTTGGGAAAGGCAACTAACCCAAATTGTTCCCCATGCACCACCCACAAGGTTGTGCAGTCCTTCAGACGTGTGCTCATGTCACTCATTATGTGTGTGTTAGTGTGTATATTTTACAGCACTGATGGGTTAAATGTGGAGGATTTTTTTAAACTTTAAACCATGGTTCATAAAGGTGTGGTTGAGTGTGGGCCAGGCAACTTCCTCCAGAAAAAAAATATATAATTAAAAAACTAAGTCACAGAGCTTCGATTTCAACCTCTTAAAACACCTTTGAACGTAACGGAAATAGAGACTGTGACAGCAGGGCAAGACCGCATACTGCTTTTGTTCAATCAGCAAAAGTTCGCAGACAAAATTTCAAAATCATGTAGAAAAACCTTTAATAATGTATAAATTAAAAGATGTAATGGCTTTTAAAGTAGATCGACTCCATACAAATGTGTATAGATTCAAATGAGATGTCAAAAGCTCATACGGCACGTGCTGACATCTCATCTCAGAGTATTTACTTAGTAGCTGCATCATTTAAACACACCCAAAAAAAAACCATCTTGACACAAAGGTTGTTGCACAATTCCCAAAAAAAGTCCTGCACACTTATCCAGGTTGGGAGTGGGCATGTTCTCCCCATGTCTGTGTGCTCCCATCCAACATAAAATCATGACTGAATGCCAGTCAGAGATGAACTGAAGACTATGCTAGTGTGCGTCTATCCTGTAATGGGGTAAGACCTTTCCAGTAAGAGATGGAATATGTTTTAGCACTACCAACCCCAAAGTCCTAATTTATGATTAGGGTGAAATGCAAAAGCTTTGGGCAAGAATGAAGTGATGCTCATTCTCCATACAGGTTCCAGTCCAACACGGCATGAGCTTGAAAGATATTAGTATAGAACAAAGGAGGTCTTCCCAAAAGTGTTCCCACAAAGTTTGGAAGCATACTATGTCCAAGAATCCTTGATTTTATACACCTATGTAACAGGACCAAATAAAATCCCTCAATTAACAGAGTAACCAGTCTTTGGCCATTTGCACGTAGATCTACATCGTGAGTGCGCGATGTACTCCGATGGTACAGAGCAGGTCAGACAAATCTGTGTTTAATACAAAAAGTTTCTATGAATGGATACAAAAGTTAAATCAGAATTGTGACATACTGTTTTAAGTACAATTGAGAGCATCTTTCACCCAAATATTTTGCATCGAGTGCATGCGCACTGCTCTGATGGCAGGTCAAACGAATCTGAAACTTTTTATACAAGTGTTGCAAACAAATGCCTTGTTATGCATAAAAGGAAATGTATCACAGTCTACAGGTTTGTCCTAGCACATTTCACCCATGAGGCTATTGGGTGGGTTTTAAACATATTCTGTCAACCCAGTGTTAAGAGATGTGTTTATACAACATGTATTAAATGAGGACCGCCGTTCAGTCATAAGCATTACATACCCGCTCATGAGACCTGTAGAGTTCATTTATGTCAAAGTTCTCGATGTTCAGATGCAGCTTCTCTTTGCACAGTTCACAGGTAGTAATAGCTTCCAGGTTGGAACCTGGCAGAGTAGTTCCAGGGAAACAGGTTGATTACAACAATAAAACTATTATGAGACTTTCAGCACGAGTATGAGGTGCTAAATGGGGAAAAAGAAGGTTCTCTTTACCGGAGGTTATTTTGGAGCGCAGCCACTTCTTTATGCAATCCTGATGCACATACTGCAAGCTGCCAGTGCATCTGCACGGCTCGATGAGTGGATTAGAGCTCGAGGTCTCCCCCATCTGACAGATCCTGCACAGATCCCCCTCATCCTCAGACTCTTCCAACAGCAAGCTGCACAAAAAAAATCAAGAATAAGTGATTCAAGCAGTCATTTCTGAGCTGCCTAAAGGATTCATAAGGACATTCCTGGTGGATCAAAAGTTTATTTCTTTTAATAAAACAGGGGCGGCATGGAGGCTTAGTGGTTAGCACGGTCGCCTCTCAGCGCTGGGGATTCCCAGTTTGAATACCGAGCTGGGTGGAGTTTCCATGTTCTTCCCCGTGTCCGTATTCTCCGGGTTCTCCAGTTTCTTCCCACAGTGCAAAAACATGGATTCCAGGTAAAATGTTCCAAATTGCCCTGTATAGTGTGTGTATGGCTGTGTGTGTGTGTGTGCCCAGCAATGGATTGGCACCCTGTCCTAGGCGTAGATGCCTAGCACCCGAAATGTTCTACCCCGGATGGGGAACCCCACCGCGACCCTACTAAAGGAATAAGCGGAAGATAATGGACGGATTTAAAAATATATTAAAACAGTTTTTGGTCTTCATTGTGTCCTTACATTTGGGTGGAGTTTCCATGTTCACCCCATGTCTGTGCGTTTTCCAAGTTCTCTGGTTTCCTCCCAAAGTCCAAAATTATCAATTCAAGGTGAATTGACAGCTCTAAATTGTCCCTTGTGTGTGTGTGTGTGTGTGTGTGTGTGTGTGTGTGTGTGTGTGTGTGTGTGTGGAGGGGGAAGGGGGGGATTGGTGCCCAGTCCTGGGAAGTGGAGGATTAAGTGGAAAGTAATGAGATTGGTGCTGAATTTGTAATCTAGCAAATTGAATGATCATTTAATTCAATATTATTCTGACTAAAGTAACAACGCAAAACCAAAGATCTTAACGTAGGAGAGTAAATTATAAGTCAGCTATATATACATGAGCCAATCACAGGTCTGCTGGATTTGTTATTACACTTTTAAAAGTTTACCTTTCCTGAATCTTGCGAATCTTCTCTGGATCTCTAGATGGAGCTGGTTTCTCTTTGGCCTGGGCCTCAGGTTGATGCCATCCATCAACGGCAGCATCTAATCCAATAATCACATTTTGGGGCATACGGAACAGAGGGCTGGTCATCACCCTGGTGATGCCAGTGTTATGTCCAGGATGGCGTGCAGCTTCCTGCAATAGGGAGGAAAGTCCAGAGGCTCGAGCTGGAGGAGCAGCTGTAGCTCCCTCAGACAATTCATCCTCCTCCTCCTCCTCATCATCTTCCTCCTCCACCTCATCATCATCGTTGTTGTTGTCAAGCTGCCTTGTCTCCTGAACACCTTCATTGGAGTCAGTAAGAGAGGAGTGTGTAGAGTGATGGGGTTCCAGGCGAGCACTCTCATCTCGTCCCTCTCTCCTGCGACGTGAAAACAATGGGTTGCAGCGGTTCCAGCTGAGCCAGGAGCTCCTCAGCTCCGGCTCACTACTCTCCCTAGCCGCTGTGGGTTGGGAGTCGAAGAGAGTAGTATCCTCTGGGACAGAATCAAATGACCTGGAACCTGAATTGGAACCAGAGGCGGCACTAGACTCTTGGCTTGAGCGTCTAGAGAAGAGACGCGACAACAGTCGCCTGGTTGTGCTTCGGCCATCTGAGTCGCCAGGATCAGAGGCTGGGCTAAGCACCGGGGCAGGGCTAGAGGGAACAGGGCTGGAGCTGTGTGTGGTTAGGGGGGTATAAGGGGGGGAACTCCATAAAGAGTGGGAGGATGAATCAGAGATGTGGGAGGATGAATCAGAGAGGGAGGAGGAGATTCGAGAGGGTTCCCTGGCCAAGCGTGGACTGGGCTGGTAGTCCGAGGACAGCCTGCGAGTGGGTGGAATATAGCCGGATGAAAGACCATGGCTGGATGAGCTGGTCTCCTTTCGAGATGAAGAGTACAGGTTCTCTTTGGGTCGTGCTCCCTGGGCATAGGTGGAGGTCACACGCTCTGGACGGTCTTAAAGAAATATTTCACATTAGTTCATTAGATTAGAATTGTTTTCAGATTACAATTAACACCAACTAGAACAGGCAAAGCCAATCAAATGCATCCTCTGAAACACAATGACATCCAACATTCATTGCTATTAATGCAAGACCAAAATGAGGTGATACACCCAAAGGAAAGTGCTCTCCACATTCCCACTCAATGATTTCCAGGTGGGCGACAGCTGGGGTGTCAATGTACTTTGAATACTTATTATTATAAGGTTTTTGATTAATGACTTGTGTAGGAAACAACATACAAAGTGAAGTCAGCGCTGAAGGCCTATAGCTGGCCTCTCCCAGACTAGACAGGCCCGAGTCAGAGCGCTTTTCCACATCTCTACGGGTCCACAGATCGTCTGAAGATGACGAAGAGGACGATGAAGATCTGGACAAAGGGCTGAGGCTCGACTTCCAGAGTGAATCTAAACAAAAGAACAGTTACTCAGTTGTGTTTCACAAAAAGAATTAAGTCTTAAGTGATACAGTGGAACCTTGGTTTTTAATCACTAATCCATTCAGTAAACATTTGATGAAGTAAAAAAAAAATAATAAAAAAAAAACCCTGATTAAAAGATTAAAAAAAAGTGAGGCACACATTTCCATTTAAAATGCTGTAAATTAGTTTAAATACTCCAAAAAAAGAACATATTTTATAGAGAATAAAAGTTTTTTTAAAACTGAAAACAGATTATAAACATTAAATAGGATGTCATGTCACATCTCACCATCCAACTGTTTTTAATTAAATCAAATTAATATTAATTTAGACCTTCCAGTTTTGTAAGCGCATTTACACCTTTTGCATACTTTAACCTCCTTAAGCACTTTGTCGCAATGGAAATCATGGACGTTAAGTTTCCATTCATGCAACAGATTTCAGCGCTTTAACTACTGCACTGATTTTTCATTCAGTCATTATTCAATTTGATCAGGTTTCTGCTTTTTCCCCCCATCGGTGGGCTGCTGGATCTGAAAACCTTTTTGGTCTCATGATGGCGCTAAAAATGAAACTGTTACCTTAACTTTTACTAAAAAAGGAAAATTTAACAGGGACAAATGAGATTTGAGCACATCACATGGACATGCCAAGTAAATCTCAAGCAACTGGCTACAAGAATATATTTAGAAGAGAATATATATAAAAAATAAAAACACACACCACCACCACCAAACTCCTATAACACTTCAATGGAAATTCCTCAGGAAAAGTTTAAATGAGGCTCAGTAGTGTATGGGGCCTCCACATGCATGAATGACCTCACTACAACGCCTGGCCCAACTTTTTTTTAAAGGTAACATTAACCAGAACAATCAAATTACAATAAAGGCATAAGTTACAAGAGGGCATTATCGTGAAAACACGCGAAATATGATCTGGTTTAAGGACAGGATCTACACGTTTCATTATAGCCAATAATTAATCCGTGCCATGCCATTACAATCACGGCTCCTAAATGCATTTTAAAAATCAGGTCCATACATACCAGATGTGCTTCCCAGGGTTGAGTAAGTGCTGCTATTGGTTGAGCTTCGAGTGTATGCTGCTCGATTTGTATACGACAGCTTGGCTCTTTTGGATTCATCATCTTGTGTTGTGCCAAGAAGACTAGAGTAAGTCCCTAATCCTCTCTCAATCTGTACAGGTAAAGCAGAGACAGACCTTCAAAGCTCTGTAATCACCAACCAGACAAGGAGGCCAATTCGTGAGTGAATTATCATCGGGTGAAATATTTACAGGTTTACTTCTTCCCCCATAAGACAACTCGGCCCATGGACGGTCACTCGATGCAGAAGAGGATGAAGAGGAGGAGATGGGTACAGAAGACTTCCATCTAGAGTGGCCACTCTCAGAGGTGCTGTAATCTCGGGAGGATCCCGAAAGACGAGGACTCTAAAATACAGAAACACATTTATTAAAACATGAGATAAGAAGTGACAGCCAATAGCACCTTTTTGGTCCACACTGAATTACTTACAGCGCCCTTCATAATGGGCCTAGTTAAAATGTCTTAAATATTTATTTTGATTAAAGATGCATAATCTTACTCTTAAAAATAAATTTTAAATCCTTCCTTAGAAATAATCATTTAAATGACCTGTTCCACAATTATTGGCACCCTTAAAAATGTCTTGGAAATGAATGTATTTGAACAATTTAAGTCATTTCTACTGTGATTCATAAAGTGGATAAAAATATTCAGGAACGCTTAATTAGTAATTCACGACTTCCTGTTTCCCTGTGGTATAAATATGGCATTGCACAAAGGCCTCACTCTTCCACACTCAAACATGGAAATGACATGAGAACACACTATTTAAGTAAGGCAGATGTGCGTCGCACGTCATAAGGCAATGGCTACGCAAAAAATTAATTAATTAATTAATTAATAATTAAAAATACAATTAAAAAAAAAAAAGCCCCTCACTTGCAGATGCCCTTATCTACAGTCAGAGTAATCATCAAAAAAAAATCTAAACATTTGGAACTGTGACAAACAAGCCTGGATGAGGACGCAATTGTATCTTGCCACTACGCACAGTGAGAAGGATGGTAAGTAAAAAGTTTTACAAAGCTCACAGTAAGAGAATGGAAGTAAATGGTAGCATCTTGGGGTTACGAGATCTCCCAAACAACCATAAGGCGCTATCTCCGTGCAAACAAGCTTCCTGGTTGGCATGCACAGAGAAAGCCTTTTTGAGTTCTACTTATAAGCATAAACGTGTTGAGTTTGCCGAGCAGTACTGGAATTTTAACTGGAACAGTGTGCTTTGATGAGATGAGATGAGACCAAGATAGAGCTTTTTGGTAACACTAAGTGGGTCTGAGGTAACACCAAGGATGAGTACGCAGGAAAACACCTCATGTCCACAGTGGAATCTGTTTCTCCTCAAAGGACCTGGGAACCTTGTAAGGATACATGGGATCATGAACGCTTTGAAAGATCAGAACATTTTGAATCAGAATCTGGTGGCCTCTGCCCAAGAATATGGGTCATCACTGGGTCTTACAGCAAGATAATGACCCTCAACATGTGGTCAGAAATAATTCATTCATTCATTCCCTTCCGCTTATTCCTTAATGAGGGTTGCGGTGGGTTTCCCCATGCCCATCCAGGGGAGAACGTCCCGGGCGCTGGGCAGATACACCAAGGACAGGGCGCCAATCCATCGCTGGGTACAGGAATAATGCACCATCTAAATAATACCTGCTCTGTGGTGGTACTACTGGAGTCCTGACCATTAGAGAACAGAGTAAACAGGGCTAACCGTATGTATTGTAGTCCACAAACAGATAGACTGCAGCAGGCGTTCCATACATCGATCGCAATTGACCGGTCGATCACACAGAGAAGGTTGGTAGATCGCTGTGGAACACTCTACGTCATTTTATGTAGAGCCTTCCACCAGTTTATGACACTTTTCTGGTGGTTTGTATTCATTCATCATTTTTGCAATGAAACTGGCAGTGAGTTTTAAATTGTTTAATTTTGTCACGACAATCAGGTCAGGGTTCAGCGTTTTCAGAATAGATTTGGATATTACATGCCATGCTGTTGTTTTAGCTATAGCTTGTTATTCTCTGCTGTTACTTATTGAAAAGTATTGCTTGTAAGTTATATTTACATTTAATGATATTACAAGTGTAAGAATTAAGTTGTTATATGTTTCATATAAATATTTGTTGAACAGCAATTAATGTACAAATACAAGTACATTTATTTGAATGAATGGAGAGAAGAAGAAAAAAAAAAAAAAAAAAAAATTTTTGAGAGCATTTTTTTGGATTAACAATTTATGTGAATCAGCCTTATCGCCACATGATGACATAATGAAGTCCAGATATTAGTACAACCTCAACGATGACCATTTGGTCTTAAGAATGCCTTAAGAATTGGCAATAGGACCTACTGACTCCTCCACAGACTCCTCCCACCTACCTGGCTGACACCATTCAGTGCTAATCATCAGATTAACAGTGTTTTTTCAGTGGATTGCTAATACCAACATTACGTGTGTAACGAGGTTTAACCATTCAAACAAAAAAAATATTAATCCTTGTAGATCACAATGACCTGTCCACTGGACAAAAGAGAGCTCAGGTCAAAAAAGGTGTGGACTACAGTCTGGAATTGTACAACTTAAGTCAATCTTTAAGGTAAGTTAAACTGGACTGGTACTGTAGAATAGTGCAAGAAACAACATGGGATGAATTCGGACTTCTTAAAGTGAAAACAAGTTTAAGTGGCATTAAAGAACAAAAGTGTTCATCACAAAGATGATTTAGACTTTTAGCATTATTAAATTAATTTGTATTAGTCATTTGGGGATTTTTTCTAGCCATTTTTGTCTGACTAATTTCAGTGCCAAAATATTCAGTGCTTGCCTACAGTAAACCCTTAACTGTACAGTGAACCAGCCTCTGTGCACTCAGCATTTCAGCCTCAGTGAGTTCACAGAGTTTGTACAAGCTACAGAAATAGCAGGCAGGTGTTCACAGACTCATTGGGAATGACAGGCAACAAGTAGAAAACAATATTAAAGCTGCTAACAGAAGGCTGATTCCCAAACACACATACACTGTGTTTCGAAACATCATTTCTAGTTTCAATCCTTATAATTATCTTAGATTATAGCATTATACCACTGCCAATGGAAATGGCACAGTGACATGGTGTTAAACCTGCCAGCAAACATGCTTCCTACTCACTGGTTTAGTCAAAGCAAACAAAAGGCTGGTTAGAACGCGCTACACACATGTAAGCACACAGCACTGATCCTGAATGTCAAGCCTTGGGAGTTGTTGCACTTGTTTTTGCATATGATCTTTCACACACTAGCAAAGTTAAAAACAACTCTGCACCAGTAACCTTATCTAGTCTATGAAAGGGCCACATTAAAAAGAAGGAACCTAGGCTTGGATTTAGAATCTTGCTTCTTAAAAACACAATAAAATAAAGTTCAACACCCTGACAGCTTATTGCCCACTTTTCCAGAGGTAGGCGGGGTTTTGAATGATCACAGAGCACAAATGTTCCAAGTTCCATGAGCAAAAGCACACAGATATGATGATTTGCAGATGCCACAGAAATAGGGGGAACTTTGTAGTACCTTAAACCTTTCAGCTATCAAGCAAAAGCCACCACAGCACCCTTATCGCACTAACTCATCAACGTTTGTGAAGCAGCAAAACCAGCAAGGGGCATTTATAGTAATGCAGTTAAGAAACCAGCCTTGCAACCTGAAGGTCCCCAAGTCCCACGGTTCAGAACCAGAAAATTGTATTATATTATCTGGCATGTTTATTGTCCAGACTGCGATGGCAGTCGGCTTAATGTGCAGCTGTAAGTGAAAAATATTTACACGGCAAAAAGTTAAACCAAAACTGTCTTTATCAACTTGTTGCAAGATCGGAAGCAACTTTAACTTGCACACTAAAAGGATTTAAAGTCCCCCAAGCAAGGCACCTAATCTCAATTGCTTCGTGAGGGCCATGTCCAGGGTTGCCCACCGCTTCAGGCATGTGTGCAGAGACACTCAGTTTGTGTATATGTGGGTCTTTCACTGCACAGATGGGTTAAGTGTAGGGGACTAATTCCTCTGTGTCCAGGTAGAGTAGGCAAAATAGACCTCCATAAATCCCTTACTTTTTCACTTTATACACAAATAAAATCATAATCTTTTGATATGAAAAATTGAAACGTTTTAATAGGTGCCCTTTAACCCAGGTGCCCTTCTATTTTAAGCGACAGACATGAAGACTCCAGGTTTAAAGCTATCTGCAGAACCTATTTAAGTTTGGATGGAGTTGGGAGGTTAGTAGATTATCTGAAGTGGTTAAGCAGACCACCACGTGTTTCCTGCTGGATCCTGATCGGTCACCGCACAGCATTCCATCATTCAATCCTCGGGACATTCAGTCCATTAAAACCAAACGCAGAGCTTTCTGATTAAACTGGTAGACAAATGGACCATTGTACAACCATGTGATGCATTTTCAAATTATGTAGACTACCATGAATTGATTCTGATACAGAGATTTAAAAAGCTATTCGGGAAGGAGATAGTATGGACATGAGCTAAGCCTGTAAATGCTGTGCAACATGTACTATCTTATTACATTTTAATAAGCGCTTACAATGCAAACTGCAGTCTGTAAATGAACTCTGTTAATTAAATCTTGAACACCTTCCAAACTGAACCTTTTTTGAAAGGGAAGAACATTTTTTTTAAATGCTTAAAAGAAATGGTTAATACCTTTTTCCTAAATGCAGTTTACAGTGCCGAATAATTAGCTCACTGTGCAGATTCAATAACCCATGCTGTAGACATGACATCAGCACTGACCAGCCTGCCTTAACCATAACCAAGGACTAGCCTATTTACATGACAGAAACCCACAAAACAGTCACTAGTTTTAGTACCTGGTAATCAGAGTCTAGTTTTCCCACAGCGCCTTGGCTGAAGCGATCACTACCGAGTACGCCTCTGCCATACAGCCGCCCAGCTCTGAGGGCCGAAGATGTGGAGGAGAATGGTGAAGACGAAGAAAGGGATGAAGAGCTGGAGACTGTAAAAGGCAGCCGACGAGGCTTTGAATCCATTGTTGAGTGACACTGCAAGAGTAAAAAGTGTGGAATTAGAACAAAGGCTTAAGGTTAAAGTAACATAACCCAACATTCATTGCCACTGTAGTTTAATAAAAAACCAATATCAAACGGTAAATGTGATGAAACCCTATTCAAGATCTGTTTTTAACATTATTATAGTCATCTTAACATACAACTACAATGCGTGTATATTTGGTAAATGTAGACCATAGTTGATCTGCTTCCGTACATAAATTTGTTCCTCTTTAATTTTGTCTTTAAAGGTCAGAACCGCCACAGGACCAAAGAGCTGTGTTAAATGGATGGTGTTGATTTCTCAGTACTGTGGTAACATTGTGTGTTGCAATGATAGTGAACAAGCCACCATCATCCTGAAATCACTGATTAGAGATTGACTTACAAAGTTTTTGGGAACAAATGAGATACAGTCTCTAATATGACAAAAAATGTTAAATAATTATTAAAGGCATCTAAAAGTGTGTATGGTGTGTAAAAACCCCCAGCGGCACTGAGGAGTTATATCCACGTGTACTGGCTAAAGGCAAAACACCACCATCACTTTAATCTCACTCACATACTAATAAAATAATTTGTTTTTTTTTAAAAAAGCAATCTATTAACTAACTCAGTATTACTGTATTTACATGGTACACTTAAAATATTTTTCAGAGCTTTACAGGCAGGATGTTCAACCATGCATCATGTTATTATCTATTCTAAACAATCTGTGAATGATAAATAATTCACTGCTCAACCTGGGAAAAATCAGCTGTGAGAGACCCCCCCCCCTCCAAAAAAAAAAAAGTGCAGCAAGCATGCTTAACAGCTCCATAAATAACAAGAATCAAAATAGCCCACTACAGGTCCTTTACTAGTCTCCAGTCCTAGAGAGAACATCAAATGTTGGAGTGGAGGTTACTTTTAAAAAAATAAAAATAAAAAAAAAATAAATAAAAAATAAAAAATTTCACTTTAGTTTTTGAACATGACCTAATTAAGACCTATAAATGTTGAAGGGTTGTTTTTGTTAATTTAGTTAGGAAAGACTTTTATTCAAAACAACTTACAAATATCCCAACTTTTTGTTTGGGTTCAGATCAAAGGGTTGATTCAGCTCCCCTAAAGCAATGGGAAGACCTAAGATTTGAACCCACAACCTTCAGATTGAAAGTTCCACACCCTACCCACTAAGCTATCGCACCAAAACAAAGCTCTGACACATACTCATTAAAAAATTTAGAAATCCTCATAGCCAGAGCTGAGTACAAGTCCACGAACTGACAGGACGACTTAACGTAAAAACACTACGCTAATTTTTTTTGTTTGTTTAAGTGTAATATTGCAATAGTTTCAGCATGTACAACTGCACATTGTTATGTTTTAGTGGCCAATACATAAATCTCCTCCATTCAAATATTTTTTCCAGCTATTGGATGAGATCATCCATTATGATTATTTAAGTCTTGATTCTTAACCTTACAGAACAGGAAAAACCTTTAAATAACACTACATCTTTCTCATCAATTTCTAGATGTAGAACAATTCTGACACTAATGGGTATACTTCATTGTGTCCATTTAATCAGCTCCATTTAACATGGATGCATTTTGTAGTTCTACAGTTACAGACAGGAATTGATTTGTTCCTCTACTTACTTTAATCGCTCTTCAGGGACCATAAATGAGCAATAATTATTTGGGTGATTATTCAGAGTACGGCAGTGACACTAACATAGTGTTGAAAATTGACCACCTAAACACTTCCACCTCAGTGATGGAGACCATTGAAAAACAGAGACCATGTAACAGATGGACCAAAATATAGAACTAGAAGATGCCACCATGTTAAGTAAACCGAGCAGAAATAAGAAAGTGTCTCTAATAAACTCTCCAGTAATTAAATACTGATCAGTGAAATCATTGATAATCTACAGAACTAAATTTCTCAATCGTTAAACACTTGACAAGGCACTAACTTCCTTATTTAGAAAATGTAATTACAACTGTGGCCCTACTGTGGAGAGGCAATTTAATTTATTTTCTCCATCATCCTTCATATCGTTTAAAGTATAATAAAAACTATTAACATATAAAATTACAAAAGGGAAAAACAAAAAAGGGCAAACAAGCAAGAGCTTAAGATTTGTGACTTTTGATAAAATAATTAGCATTACAGCATCGAGTGCAACCAAGACAAACTACACCTTCAGGAGCTTTGACATCCCATTCTAGGTTGACTCCACCTTTACAGCTGGAACAGTGTGAGCATACTTACATCAAGTCACTCTTCACATGAAAATAACACTTCAATTACATCGTCAAGAAATTATGCAGGAAGCAAAGTGGTGTTGCAAAATTGGACACATTCAGATGTCCTCTTTGTAAATATGCAACCCATGGCATGCCTTACAGCATTAGCTTATCCCCTCCACTCTACAGTTACGCGCCAATCGCTACAGAGTTCACACGCCAAGCACCCCGCTTCAGTCTCTCCAATCTAAATCCACTGACTAATCACTATGGAGTTCACACGCCAAACACCCCACCTTACTCCCGCCACTCTACACCAGCGCACCAATTACCACGAGATGACACACCAAGCACCCCATAAATTGTGTTGCACAAAGGAGCATGGTCATGCTGAAAGCAAAAATGGCTCTGCCTAAACTGTTCCCTCGAAGGTGGAGACATCCAGATGTCCAAATGACAGGTCTTGGCACTTAAATAAAACAACTAGATTGTGTGATTGTGCTGTGTCCCAAAACTGGATCATGTATACCTAACACTAATAGAACTAGAACTTTACTAGTAGTAAAGTTACTCAGAAATGTCGAAACTTAGCATTCACTGGCACTTCATCAGGATATAATGTAAGGTGTGTAAAATATGTAAATATGTTCCTTGGCCACACATGTCAAATGCAGTTCTTCTTCAGTTCTAACAAACATCTGGTGCCTCAGATTAAGCTGCTGATCGCCATCCAGCATTTACAAGTAATTCTATCGTCTCTTCTTCAGCCACGACTCTCCATTTACAAAATGTCTCTCCTGTTTGGCCTGTGGTCAAAATATTTAGGCCCGAGTTCAGACCCGACTGTTCCTGCTGGTGCAATCTTGACAAAGTGTTGCAAATCATTGTGCACACTTATCTTGTTCAGAATCGCTACACAGTCACCATTACATACAAATACCCTCTAGTTAACTAGTGGCAAACTAACTATAAACAACCAAAACGAGTTATTTACATCGCAAAACATCCGGTTTAACATGTTAAACATAATTTACAAACCTTCTGTGTAACATTAAATATAAAATGCCTACGATAGAAGTTCAAAACGGATCATTTGCTCAATAGGCCTGGTAGTTTACGCGACCCAATATGTACGTACACTTCCAACTCAAGAAGTACGCTTTACAGTTTCGAAAACGTTAGGATTTAGGAAAACATACTAGTTAGTAGGTTAATGTGCGACATAAAACGCATTTTATATTAGTTAGGTAGGTAGGTATGGAGTTAGTCTGCTCGCTAACAGCGGTTGGGTTTTATTTGTTAGCAAAGGAAGCTTTAAAGACTGCCAGTGACTTCCGCTGCTTTTTCCCCGATCTCCGTTACGTTGCACCGCGTTAACGTTGACGTTACAAATCTCTATAATTATCCCAAAACTAGCAGGGCATTTTGTGCAGCGCTACAGAGGGGCTACAAGTGACTCACCTCTGATTTTCCGCTGCTCTCCTCTCTCCTCTTTCTAATGGCGCTCTGTGTGTTGATATAGAGGGGATCACGTGACCTGCCAAGAGCCAAGACATAGAGGAGCACATGCGTAATACCGTGTCTAGGTCTTGACTGACATGTGTTCGAGCCAATGAGTGCAGCTGTAGCGACATTTCACGCCCTCGCTCGGCCGGATAGAATAACATGCAAGAAGATAAGTAAACATCAACAATAACCAAATCAATAAATCATTCAAAGTCTATATGTAATTCATATTATTGTGAGTAGTTGTAGTCAGGGGTAATTCACAGCACATAATAAAATAATGAATAAATCATATCATGAAAATGTGAATCAAAATCGTGCTTTATTTGCCAGGTATGCTCACACACAGGGATTTTTGCCCCAGAAATAACTAACATTACAGATCACCCTGTCTATCCATTTACACACACACACACACACACATACACACACATTTGATGTGTAAACATTTAAGATGCCTTTTGTCAATTACATATTCAAATATTTTTGGCATAGCTGTATGTAAAACAATATAGTCAAAGCAACATAACAATTAAATACACAATAAAATTACAAAAAAAGTGAATAAAGGTGAGAATTTACCTTTACTTCATTTATTCATTCATTATCTTCCTCTTAATCCTATACGAAATTCGTGGGGGGGGAAAGGTCTTAGACATCTTGGGCTCTTGGTAAATATACCCAGGACAGGAGGCAATACATCGCTGGGTACACACTCACACACACACACACACACACACACACAGACACACAGAATATACGGGCAATTTAGAGCAGCCAATTTACCTTGAATCCATGTTTTGGACTGTGGGAGGAAACTTTAGAACCCAAAGGAAACTGTCAATCATTCATTATTTTGCTTAATCCTGTACTAGGGTCACGGTAGGTTTCCCCCATGCCCATCCAGGGGAGAACATATCGGGCGTTGAGCAGATACACCCAGGACAGGGCACCAATCCATCGCTGGGCACACACGATTTTCACACACGATCCATGATTTTCGAATGCGGGAAGAAGCCAGGGAAGCCCACGTGGACATGGAAACCTTCACCCAGATCGGGATTCAAACTTGGAATCCCCAGATATGAGCTGTGAACGTGCTAACCACTAAGCCGCCATGTCGCCCCTACTTTAATCTCTACTTAAAAAAAAAAAAAAAATTATAATTGAACTGTTTAAAGTTTTGAAGGCTCCTTATTTCTCCAGAATATTACTTTTATTTAATTATAGTCATAGTATTAAGGTGTTATTACACTAAAATATTACTACTTTAAGTGATTATGGATTGTTTTTTGCAAAAGGGCCGAAAACAGGGAAACATGATAAACAAATGTATTGATGCTTGATTTCTCATTTTAAAAACTTAACTGGGCGGCACGGTGGCTTAGTGGTTAGCACATTCGCCTCTCAGTGATTCCCGGTTTGAATGTTTGCATGTTCTCCCCGTGTCTGCATGGGTTTCCTCCGGGTTCTCCGGTTTCCTCCCAAATTCCAAAATCATGAATGTAAATTTAATGTTCTAAATTGCCCTGTATAGTGTGTGTGTGTATGTGTATGTGACTGTGTGAGTGAGTGTGCACCCAGCGATAGATTGGATCCTGAGTGTATCTGCCCAGCGCCCGAGAAGTTCTCCCGTGGATGGGCATGGAGAACCCCGCCGCGACCCTCATAAAGGAATAAGCGGAAGATGAATGAACGAATAAACTTTGACATGTAATGTAGTGTACTGTACTACCTTTCAATTTAAATTATTTTCTTTATTAACAAATTTTCTTTAGTTGCTTAGTGTGTAGAGTTAATTACACAATTATTACGCAAATAATTAAAATATGAGAATTTGCTAGGTATTTACAATCATGCTACAATTACAATAAGCATGTATGTAACCAGCTAACAGTTCATTTAAAAGCCGTTCATCACGTGTCCTTTGCTTGTTACAGTAGCTAGCTGTGTACACCAATATTTAAAATTAATGTTAATTTTTTTTAAATTGCCATTAATAAAAAATTTTAAATGTGAAATATACATAATGTCACGTATGCAGTCAAGCCTGCATTGCAGTGCACTAAACACAGTAAATGGATCCAGGAGGCAGTGGTAAGTGAACAAGTTTATTGAAGAAACACACATGGAAAAACACGACATGGGGAAAACAGACAGCGCATAACAAAATCAATAGTCTGCCAGACTAACGAAAACCACGAAAAAAAAAAAAAGTCCCAGACCCACGAACCAATAAGAAACAGTTAATTAACTAAAAACAAGACAAAATAGTTAACTAACTAAAACAAGGAGAAAAGGTAATGGGTGCATAGCATGAAGTGCCTGGAATGCTTCGCCCCTCCTGCGAAGCAACTCGGGGCTGGTCGGCTAGTGGGTCCTCACATAGACTCACAGGAGGACCTTTCAATGCACTACGGCGAGCGTCCCTCTCTGTACCCCTCATCCTTAACCTCCTCATCTGTCAGTCTGTCCCGCACATATGAGAACACAACAACAGGTAGACCCAAAAACAACTCAAGAAACTCAGACTCCCGCACCGTGAAGAGTTCAGAGTGAAGAGCTGAATCGAGTGTGTCGGAGCTGCGAGCTGGGCAGGAGCATGCAAGAAAGTTAGGACAGCAGGAATAATGGACAAGGCAAAGCCACAAAAGCATGGGACAGTGGAAAGATTGCACAAGTAATGCCCAGAAATGCCAGCAGATGTGGAAGAAGCACAACAGATGTCAGAAGGACAGGAATGGTGTAAAGTTTTACAGGAACCAGGATAACCGAGGGAAGGAACACTTATGACAGGTACCACACACGCAGGGACACACCTCAGGCACCATACATTCCCCCACATGC
This sequence comes from Xyliphius kryptos, assembly GCA_025769995.1. Taxonomy (NCBI): domain Eukaryota; kingdom Metazoa; phylum Chordata; class Actinopteri; order Siluriformes; family Aspredinidae; genus Xyliphius; species Xyliphius kryptos. The sequence continues at coordinate 1,683 of JAOUQT010300782.1, read as the reverse complement.
AGCTCAGGTACAGCACGCTCACACACATTCAGGCACACCTGGCCCTCTCCCAGCATCCAACCTCACCTCACCCACCCCATCTGCACCGGAAATGGAGGGAGGTTTCATCCTCCCAGAAATCTTGGAAGGGTGACGTCTCCCACCCCTGCGTCAGGTTCGGCGCCTAGGCTGAGATGTAGGTTGGGGGGCCTCTAGACACTTAATCGCACACCTCAGGAAGTCGGGCCCTGACCTCTCAGAGGTGGAGAAAGAAGAGGAAGGTAAACAAAATGAGGAAGGAGTCAAGAAATGTCTGGGGCAGGCGAAAGGTAAGGGTTAACACAAACAGGGCATTTTTTCACATGTGTATGGGGTACTATGCACGAACTTGAACTGCCCTTTGTGAAGAGAACGGGGAGTGAGCCACAAATCTGGAGACTGTAGGAGTACGTGGGGTTGAAGAATGTGCTACAAGAGAAAGGACTCAAATTAATCATCCTCGGAATCAACACACGAGTCGATACTTTCCTTAGTTTGATTAACTTCCGTCTCAAGACACTATCTCAGCATCCCACCTCCATGGGTCGAACATAACAGGGAAAACAAAACTAATAAAATAGGCGGGGCTAGCACTTGAGTATGCAGCCCGAGCACCACGGCCAGAATACAAAAAATAATCACTTACCGATAAGGAAGCGAACCTGGATCCAAATTGCTTGAGACCGACATTCTGAAACATGCTGAATGAATCCAGAAGGCTACAGTAAGTGAACAAGTGTTGAAGAAACACATGGAAAAACACAACTTGGGGAAACCAGACAACGCGTAACGAAATCAATGCCAGTCTGGCAGACTATTAAAAACCACGGATAAAAATAATAAAAGTCCCAGACCCACAAACCAATAAGAGACAACACTTAATGACCTAATAATATTACAAAATAGTTAACAAACTGTACCAATGAGAAACACACAGGTAACGGGTGCATAGCACGTGACACATAATTTAATCCACTTTTTGTACTCCCAATAGTTATTTGTCTGTTTATGTTCTTCTTTGTGTATCATGTTATGTAAAGGTTTTAGAAAAACATAAGGGTCCTGAAACTGTGGTTCTAAAACTGCGGCCTCCTGTTCTGTACCTATACACTTCTCAAGAATTGAGGAGTGGCTTTTGATCAATTGTTAATAAGCATTCAAGGAGGCTTTATCGTCATTTTCATCCCATTTGGCATGCTATAAAAACGAAATTATGGCACACGGACCCAGAGTAACCTGTAAACTTGTAACTTTTAAAGTCTAAAAATCTATATACGTATATGTAAGGGCTGAGGACTTTTGGTTTCGTTTTTTTAGGTTGTTCCCGGTCTTGTGCTGTCTGCGCCTCTTGTTTGTTAATTGGTCCTTGTTTAGTTTAATTGTCCCGTCATTATATTCAGCTGGGTTTATTCCGTCACGTGTCTCACCTGCCCATTATTTAAATGCCTTTTCCCTGTTTGTGTTTATCGCAGTGTCATATGTGTTGCTCCATTTTCTGTGTGTGCTTTGTTCCATGTTGTCTCTGCATTAAAAACCCTCTTTATTTTCGCACTTTTGGACTTTATGGCTTTTAGCACAACAGTTATGGTTCCGGAGTGTGACAATATACATGTGTATATATATATATATATATATATATATATATATATATTTTTTTTTTTTTTA
>JAOUQT010300774.1:0-16116 GCA_025769995.1 Xyliphius kryptos | reverse complement strand
CTGTCCTGTAGGCCAGAGTCAGTACCTTGTACTGAATGCGAGCAGCTACAGGAAGCCAATGGAGAGAGATGAGTAATAGAGGGGCATGAGTTCTCTTTGGCTGGTTAAACACGAGGCTGTGGAGTTTTGGACCAATTGCAGAGGTCTGATTGTTGAATTGGGGAGACCGGCAAGAAGAGCATTACAATAGTCGAACCTGGACAGGATGAGGGCTTGGACCAGCAGCTGAGTAGCCTGTTCTGTTGGGAAAGGTCCGATTTTCCTGATGTTATACAGAATGAATCTGCAGGAACGAGCAGTTTGCGTGATCTGATCTGAAAGTTTGAGATGATTGTCAACTGAAAAACCAAGATTACGGACCGAGTCAGTTGGAGAAATTGTGGAACCCTTAATTTGGAGGTTCAGGTTATGATGAATGGTGTGTTTAGCTGGGATTATAAAATGCTCAGTCTTTGCCACATTTAATTGAAGGTGACAGGTCTTTATCCAAACAGATTTGTCGGTGCGACGAAGGCTGATATCCGATTAGAGATTGAGGGATCGTCAGGGGAAAAAAAAAATGAAGCTGAGTGTCATCAGAGTAGTAATCGTAAGAAAAATAATGTGCCTTAAGGTCAGTGCCCAACGATGACGTGTAATTAAGAGAAAAGGGGTCTGAGTCTTGCGGGACAACAGTAATTACTAAGTGAGAATAAGATAGATTTCCCGTCCTACATTATTTGAAAGGTTCTGCCTGTTTATTGGACCGGGATCATTCACGTGTCATACAGAAGCCCGGGTTGAAGCGTGAACAATGGGATCTGAAGAGTTATCATTCAGAAAGGTCCAGTGAAGTAAGAGTACAAAGGATTCGCAGGCTTGTCAGTAAGTACAAGCAGATCAGACTGTATAGGTAGTGTCCGAATTCATGCTGCATCAGTGTATTCGATGATCGGTTTAATAATACGAAATACATCATGTATACATTCCTCGCTCTATTTAGCCCATTCTTCTCAAAGTCAGCAATTTTATGTCTGCCACATCTCTCATCTGTGAGAGCTGTTGCATTATCATCGTGTGTGTTTGTGAGTGGTCTCTATCCTTCGACATATACAAGGGGAGAGCGCGAACGCAGTTCCCCACTACCACAAATTATGCAGTCGAGATTCACAAACTTGTGTAATTCGCAGGTGTCAGACAAAAGAGTGCAGTGACTGTTCCTCATCCTGGGAGAAACACCTATTTGATCATGACATCTCCTCTGCCAGGTAAGTGTGAATTTCGACCGCGCTAATGCACCAAGTTTACACAACACACACTCTACACTATCATGGTGAGTGACATACAGATTTTAAGCACACCCACAAACGAGTGCCCACAAACACGCTACTCACAAATATATATATATATATATATTTATTATAAGTAATTCTATTATTAAACCAAAAGGGTAAAAATCGGGGTTTGCAACTAACAAAAACTGTCTGGTCAAATACATTAGTTACTGACCAATAGGAATGCCGCATGGGAGGAGCTTATATCAGAAGGCCTGCTAGAACATTCAGATGAGAGTAGGTACGCCTATTTCACTTAACGCCACTTTTTATAAAGGACTGGGACTAGGCTTGTGTTTCATTTAATCAATTCTCTTCTGCTTAATCTTTAAGGGTCGCGGTGGGGTGCCCCATACCCATCCATGTAGGAATGTATCGAGCGCTGGGCAGATAAACCCAGGACAGGGCGCCAATCCATCGCTACACTCACAGTCACACCATGGCTAGCTAAATAGCTAAAAAAAAATAGATAGCAAAGGTAAGAATAAACTACAAAATAAAAATATATAAAGTAAATAAAATGTAAATTTACACAGTGTCAAATATTGCATTTACATGTAAGTTTTTTTGTTTGGAAGTCACTTGGTGTATAGCGATAAGCACGCAGGTACAGTGGAGGGGAAGACACTAAGCGGCTAACGTGAAGCTAATGCTGTAAAGCATGCTACGACTTGCACGTCAACAGCTAGCTCACAAAATGTGTGTGTATATATATATAAGTTGGCACCTATATGCACATTAATAAAATGTAGGTTTAATTAAAAATGTAACATTTTAAATGTAACATTTATCGATACGAATACTTAATAATCTAATTATTGTTATGTTCTAAAACAAATTTTGTTATTAATTGTTGCATCATGAAGAACCCCACTCACCCAGCACACACACTTTTTGTTCCGCTCCCCTCGGACAGGAGACCGCGGAGCATTAAGTGCAGAACCAGCAGACTGAGGAACAGTTTCATATTGGAAGCTGTGAGACTCATAAACAAACTCATTACAGTAACACTACAACACTTTCCCCTCACCGGTCACCATAAAAACCCTCTCATCTCATATTTTACTAACATGTTAAAGTTTACATTTTTATTGCCACAAATTCTTCTGTCTCGGTTGTATTTCATTCCATTTTCGCTGCTAAAATTTAAAAGAAAAAAAATGTTGTTTATATTTTCAGTTATGTATATATATATATATATATATATAAGAGGTACAGAGTAATTGATGATAGTGCACAAATGAAACAATGGGGAATGAATTACAAAATCCAAATCACATGGGAAACTGAAGCTTAATTAACTTAACAATACTGTGAATGTGGGCAATACGTTATTTAGCTTAATAAAACATGAAAAAAAACAAAAGAATAATTCTGAGGAAGCAATAGATGAGCATCAAACTATTTGTCTTTATTCTATAAATCAATATCTAGGAAGAATATTTAAAAAAATAACATTAATTTATGAATATACCTTTAATTATTCAATTTGGCTTTTATTCATGAGGAAACAGAGAGAAGAGTACATTACAATCTTAAACACACTTTAAACCCATAAATGACTGTAGGTGGAGCATTGCCTTTAAGAGAAGCAGCTTGTGTTTTATTTTTTAAAACAGGACTTCTAAACCAACAATCAACGATGATTTTACTCCTCTTATTATTTTCTGTTTTTGAACAATTTGGTACGTGGTTAGATTTCTCAAGATTTTAACAAAAATACTCTTATGATTGTCATATACTAGATCTAATATGTTTGCATTGTATTTTAAACAGAAGCTGCTGAAAACATCATACCAGAAAAATCCTTTATAGATTCAGTTGAAGGAGACAGTATTAAACTCTCTTGCACATATAAAATATCAGCAATCTTTTTTGGTATCGGCAAAAACCTGGATTAATCCCTTATGTTCTTGGAATGACCTTGGAAAGTCCAGACTCTAAATATAAAGATACAACAAATGCCAGAATGTTTATTAAATACCACCAAAAAGATGATATAAAGAAAATAGACCTGAAAATTGTATCTGCTGCATTACAAGATTCTGCACTCTACTACTGTGCGCTGGAGCCCACAGTGATAGGAAATACAAAAACCTCGCACAAAACTCTTCTTTTAATCCTTTGTCATTACAAAGGATTATTGAAAGTCATGATTCTGTAACAAATTTAAGGGTAGATGCATTCACATGCCAATGCCTCTTTAATGCAATCCTTTATGGTAGTATTTTTCCCAAGTCAGTTCACGAATTAATCATATGTTTAATGACTACCTGTCAGGTGTGCTGCCAGTACTGATGAAAGTGCTGGTCAGTGTCTCAGTCGGGGGCCGCCCAGCCCCCTGTGTCTCAGCCGGGGACCTCCCAGCCCACTGTGTCTCAGCCGGGGACCGCCCAGCCCACTGTGTCTTAGCCGGGGACCGCCTTGCCCACTGTGGGTCCTAAAGGGGGTTCTAAAGGGGTTGTCAACTTAGCCGTTGAGTGGCAGGCAGAGACTGCCCAGCCCACAGAGTCTCAGTGGGGACAGTCCAGCCCACAGTGTCTCAGCCAGGGACGGTCCAGCCCACCGTGTCTCAGCCGGGGACTGCCCAGCCCACTGTGTCTCAGCCGGGGACCACTTAGCCCACTGTGGGTCCTAAATGGGTTGTCCCCTTAGCCGTTGAGTGGCAGGCGGAGGCCGCCCAGCCCACAGTGACTCAGCAGGGGACAGTCCAGCCCACAGTGTATCAGCTGGGGACCGCCCAGCCCACTGTGTCTCAGCCGGGGACCGCCTAGCCCACTGTGTCTCAGCCGGGGACCGCCCAGCTCACTGTGTCTCAGCCGGGGACCGCCCAGCCCACTGTGTCTCAGCCAGGGACCACCTTGCCCACTGTGGGTCCTAAAGGGGGTCCTAAAGGGGTTGGTCCTAAAGTGGGTCCTTAAGGGCTTAAAGTGGCTTGGCCGGGGACCCTCCAACTCAAAGTGCCTCATCGACCGCCCGAGAGGCGGAGAAACCTGTGCTGCCCTCGACCGCCTGTGGGGCGGAGAACTCTGTGCCGCCCTCTTCCTCGACCGCCCGTGAAGCGGAGAACTCTGTGTCATTCTCTTATTCGGCTGCCCAAGGGGCGGAGAACTCTGTGCCGTCCTTCCCGTTGTTCACCCGAGGGTCGGAGAAATCAGTGCCGCCCTCACATGCCCATGAAGTGGAGAACTCTGTGCCGCCCTCCTTCTCGACCGCCCGAGGGGTGGAGAACTCAGTGCCGCCTGCCTCGTCGTCCACCTGAGAGGAGGGGATCTGCTCTCGTTCGCCTCCTGCTCGTCATTGCGCCCCCCTGCGTTGGACGCTCGGCGCTCCTTACCTTTGTTTGTGTTTATTTCAGTTAATTAACTTGCTTTATCTGCCTGTTTTAGTTAATTAACTGTTCATCGTTTTCATTGGTTTTCTCGCGTCATGTGACAGGTACTTTTTTGTTATAAATTCTCTTTACTTCCGTTTCGTCGCTGTCGTGGCACTATTGCACGATGTTGTTATTTCTTAGTGTTTGCGTGTCAGTTCTGCTGCCTGTATTGCGTGGTTTGGCAACCCTATTCAATAAACGCCTTTTTCCCTCATCTGGCAATCTGCACCTTCACGGCTCAACGCGGGCGAGCTCCTGTTTGGCTTCCGATGCGCAAATCGTAACAATAACCCAACAAAAAAATGTAAATAAAGCTGTAAATTAACATTAGCCACAGGTTACTTAATTGTAAGCATGCCATAGTAAAAATGCCTGTTACAGGATGACAGGATGACAGCTGTGGATAAAATGGGGCAAAGAATGTTGTTTCTTTTGAAAAGTGCAAAGAGCACCTGATTTAAACACACAAACGCATGCCTTTTGAAAAAAACATCCATCATGGAAATCGACCATACCATAAAGGCCATCAATGAGCACCCTGAAGCTACCCAAAGTCCCATGTTGATGCATCAGGCAAAATACCTCCTCTTTAGCATGCGACAGATATACTATGAACATGCAGGAAAGCCCAGGGGCGATATTGGCCCATCCACTTTGTCTGAAAATGGCTATTCAAAGTATTACCAAAATTAAAAATGATTATTTATTCAAATGATTCATGAAAAAAGTCGCATGTGTAGAATGATTTGCTAAATGAGTCGCAAAGGTAAATCGCTGGTTCATCACGATGACCTGTCCAGTGAAAAAAGTAGACCTCAGTCCTAAAAAGTGTAGGATCTAAACTCCAAAATTACATTAGATTGCTGAGAAGAAAAAAGTAGCTAAATGCAAGCAGTTTATAATTCATTCTGAGGGGTTTAAAAGACTAAGAAAGGTGAAGAGTTGCTGCCAACACTTAATACCTGGAAAGCTAAGTGGCAGAGACAAACAAGACATGCTTCTTATGGGAATTCTGTTAGACACTTCCAACGATACAGGCAAAATATGCAGTCAATTGTTATCTGCAGGGCCAGTTGGTCAGAGCACTGTGGGATTCAGAATGATTATGGGTGAGCAGTGGAAACAACACATTTGCCAGTCATTAGATTAGGTGTTTTTTTTTTTTGTTTGTTTTTTTTAAGATCCAATGGACACCCTAAATGTTGTTGCCGCAAATGGGAAAACTATGCCTTACACTTACACTTAAAGGAAAGCAGTTAGTAAATACCATTACAACAACTTTTGTAGACTTCCAAACAAGCAATGTATAAGCCTTAGTGAGATGGTCAAGGAGCATGGAACACGCACATATACCAAAATAGATTTCTTTGCAGGTCGACACTGAAATACATGTGTACAAGTGTACTTTTTCAATTTCACAGTACATCTTAAGACATATAGAGAATTTAAATTCTGTTTCACGGAGTGAGCTGCAGCAGTGAGCTGCCGCAGCCTTTGCCATGCCGCCACATCTCAGTAGGAAAGACAAATAAAAACGTTGGTAAAGATGAGTAAACTGGGTAATCTGCTGATTTTCCAGTGTCACAATTAACCAGGTCCCGGAAAGTGCAGCGAAGCAAAAACACACAGACCAGGGAACAGGTTACAAGTAGAGTGTATTTTATTCTACAAACTACAGAGTGCATTACCAAAGACACAACGTGACTGGAAACCGTAGTTGACGCTCTCTCTCGAAGGAGAGAGTAGAGCTGGCCTAAATAATAAAACTATAATTGAAGGAACCAATAACACACGATAACAATTAACAAAGGAAGAGTGCAGCTGAAGTTAATAAATCAAAACATAATAAAAAGAAAGCTCGAACAAGCAAGCGCCGTACAGCCTGACATCCAGGCTATTGTCCCTGTGTTTTGTGTGTTTTATGTTTGAACCCACTCTTAATCCAGTGTGGCCAAATGGCCTGGATTTTTTTAAGCACTGGTAACATTGGAAAGGAATGCAAAGCCATGCATTACTGTAAGTGTACAGAATCCTACAGAATAATGACATTATCCTGGCTGAAACGATGGTCATCGGAAAAGAACAGCCAACCCAGGCTTATCCAGTATCCATACTACAATGTTGTGGCCTATTAGTACAAGCAACAGTAAATCGCATAGGGATGAAGATAGCGGAAGCTTCTTACAAAATATGTTGTAAGCCCAAAACTTTCGACTTAACTGAATATAAAGGACACCAACACAGCTATCGAACACACTTAGTTATACAAGAAGTCAACATAACAACCAAAAGGACATATGTCCATAACACATGTCTATTGCAACAAACCTGGGCCAATTGTTTAAATAAATAAAGCTGTGATAAATATGATGGTTTTATTTAAACAATATTTTTATTTTAAAAAATAACAAGTATTTATAAAGATACCTTCAATTATAACATTTGAGGAAACAGAAATAAGGGTACATTATAATGTTAAACACATTTTAAACCCAATGATGACTGTGGGTGGAGCACTGCCTTTAAAAAACTGCATGATTTTTCTTCAAAACAGGATATCTAAACTGACAATCAACAATGATGTTTCTCGTCTTATTATTTTTTGTTTTTGATCGAGTTGGTAAGTCATTGGATTTCTCAAGATTTTAACAGAAACATTTTTCCCATGTTATTTTAAAAGTAATATACCATATGAAATGTGATTGCAATGTCTTTTAAACAGAAGCTGATAAACATTACACCAGAAAAAAACTCTATAGGTTCAGTGGAAGGAAAAAACATCACTCTGTCTTGTACATATGAAACAAAAGCAAACAGTCTCCAATGGTATCAGCAAAAGCCTGGATCAATCCCTCATTTTCTGGGAATGACCTATGAGAGTTCGGACTCTGCAGATAAACATACGACAAATCCCAGGATGTTTATTAAATACCAAAAAAAAGACAATAATGAAAAGAAACTACATCTGATAATTGTATCTGCTGCATTACAAGATTCTGCACTCTACTACTGTGCACTGGAGCCCACAGTAAAAGGAAATACAAAAACCTTGCACAAAAACCTTTCTTTCAAAAGGTGGAGCCATTCTCATTACAAAGGATTACAAAGAAGTCGTGATTCTGTAGTTTACTTTAACCAAAAAAGCTTTTGTTCTTATATACTGCCCAAAAAATAAACGGAAAAACTTAAACAACACAATCTAACTTCAAGTCTACCACACTCCTGGGAAATCAACCTGGAACAGACAACAGGTAGAAATGAAATGCACTTAGCAAGACAACCCCTATAAAGGAGTGGCCCTGCAGGTGGTGATCACAGACCTTTTCTCTGTTCTCATCCTTTCTGGCTGATGTTGAAGTAGAAGTAGGCTTTATTGTCAATTCCTTCACATGTTCTGGACATACAAAGTAATCGAAATCACATTCCTCACTTTCCCACGGCGATAACATTTATGACACATATTTTGAAAATAAAAGTATATATGTAAAAAGACAAATACAAAAGATAATAACTATTATAAATTATTGTTATTATTATTATTATTATTAGATTTTTTTATAACACATTTATAACATATGTAGTAACAGAAGTAATAATAATAAATAGTAAATAGTGTTTTTACAGTGACCAATTTCTAATTTGTACTTTTGTGCAAAGAGTCAAAGAATCTCAATAGCAGCAAATTTTGGGGGAAAAGAAAAAAAAAAGACGTGAAATTGTGCAAAAAGGCATAATGTGCCAAGAAAGTCATGAGTGCGATGTGGTGTTATTTTCCAAGTAGTCCGGATGGAACTGACTGAAGGAAGTTCAGCATCCTTATAAAGCTGTTTTTTTGTGGATAAAGCTGTTTTTGAGTCTAGTGATGCAAGAACGAAGACTGTATCTTCTTCCAGAGGGGAGAATGTTGAACATACAGTGTTTGTCACTTTTGCATTTAGTCAGTACTCTCACCATGGAGGTAGCATGAGGCAGTGTCTTCCCACAGACGTTGCTTAGGTAGTGCAGCTTAAGGATGGCACATCAATGTGGGCTGTGGCAAGAATATTTGCTGTGTCACTCAAACACCAGTAGACATGGAGGAAGCCATAGGAGAAAACATTTGCCACCTCATCAGGAGCATGCCCAGGCGTTGTTGGGCACACACACACTACTGAGCCTCAAATTGCCTTAAGGAATTTGGATCAGCCTGTCATTTGATTATCCATTTAGATTTTGAGTATGATTCCAAATCCAGACCTCCATAGGATAATAATTTAGATTTGCATTTTTTGTGCTCATTTATTTTTTAGACTTACAGTGACATTTTATAAGCTTATCCTAATGCTAACCTTAAACAAATGTAAAGTATTATTCTTTTTTGTCAGTTCCACTAAATGTTCAGTTCGGATCAAAATAAAATACAAAAAAATAAAAATAAAATAAAAATCAGCAACTGAATTATCTAGGTGAGAGTACAGATATCAATCATATGACACAAGAAAACAACAGACAATGAGCATTTTTAATATAATTAACAGGGCATATGATCAAAACACATGCTGTTGTCTACTGCAACACCCATACAGTGAGTGCAGAATTATTATGCAAGTTGTATTTGAGAGGATTCTGTTTATTATTGAACAACAACTATGTTCTCAATAAAGCCAAAAAACTCTTAACTATCAAAGCTTAATATTATTGGAAGTTGGAGTGGGTTTTTTGTAAATGTGGCTTTCTTAGGAGGATATCTGTTTGTGCAGGTAACTATTTCTGTGCATAATTATTAGGCAACTTAATACAAAATAAATATTTTAACATCTCACTTGTTTATTTTTACCAGGTAAACCAATATAACAACACAAAATTTAGAAATAAACATTTTCTGACATTCAAAAACTAAACCAAAAACAAATCAGACACCAATATAGCCACTTTTCTTTATGATAACACTTAAAAGACTCTGTCAGGTGCTTGATCTGTTTACGATCAACATTGCATGCAGCAGCCACCACAGCCTCCCAGACATTGCTAAGAGAGTTGTACTTTTTCCCTCTCTGTAGAGCTTACATTTTATAAGGGACCACAGGTGTTCAATGGGGCACAGATCAGGTCAACAAGGGGGCCATGTCATTATCTTTTCTTCTTTTAGACCTTTACTGGCCAGCCACGCTGTTAAGTATTTGGATGCATGTGATGGAGCATTATCCTGCATGAAAATCATGTTTTTCTTGAATGATACCAACTTCTTTCTGTACCACTGTTTGAAGAAGGTGTCCTCCAGAAACTGGCAGTAGGTCTGGGAGTTGAGCTTCACTCTATCCTTAACCCAAAAAGGTCCCACAAGTTCAGCTTTGATGAAACCAGCCCATACCAGTACCCACCTCCACTTTGCTGGCGTTTGAGTCGGAGTGGAGCTCTCTGCCCTTTACTGATCCAGCCTTGGACTCATGTATCTGGCCGATTAAGAGTCACTCTCATTTTATCAGTCCATAAAACCTTAGAAAAATCAGTCTTAAGATATTTCTTGGCCCAGTCTTGACGTTTTATCTTATGCTTTTTGTTCAAAGGTGGTAGTTTTTTTAGTCTTTCTTACCTTGGCCATGTCCCTGAGTGCTTACCTTGTGATTTTTAAAGATACCTTTCATTATAACATCTGTTAATTGGACTTTTATTCACGAGAAAACAGAAAGATTAAAGGCATTACAACCTTTAACACACATCAGACCTAATGATGACAGTGAGTAGAGCATTGTCTTTAAGAGAAGAATCTTCTTCTTTTCTTTGAAACAGGACATCTGAACTGACAATTGACTGATGTTACTCTTCTTATTATTTACTGTTTTTGATCAAATTGGTAAGAGATTTTTAAGATTTTTACAAAAAATGTCATGATATTCCAAAGGTAGAATAAAAGAAATATTCAACATCTTTAAAACAGATACTGCTGAAAACATTATACCAGAAAAAACAACTATTGATTTAGTGGAAGGAGCCAGGATCACACTGTCTTGTACATATGAAATATAAGGAAACACTCTCCGATGGTATCAGCAAAAGCCTGGATAAAGTCCTCATGTTATAAGAATGACCTTTGAAAGTCTGATGGCCACTAAAGATCAACAAGTTACCACTAATTTTGGAATGTTTATTAAAAAAAAAAAATGTAAATCTAAAAAGTGTATCTTCTGCATAACAAGATTCTTCACTGTAGTACTGTGCGCTGGAGCCCACTATTTTTCTCCTGCTTGAATAGGAGATACTTAGACATCATTTTAGTTAACATAAAATAATATACAAAAATAATTATGAGAAAAGACAAATGAACAACAAGAAACAGAGGAAATAATAAAGCCAGAGAAACTGTCTGGATGAATATTATAGACAGATTAAAGCAGGGTTAGGCAGCTGTGTGTCAGTCCTGGCTCAGAGCCTTCCTTGCGATATGGTCACGTCAACCAGCTCTCCTTGCAATTCACTTACACCAGCCGGTTCTTGTTGTGATTTGGTCACATCAGCTGGTTCCTCTCAATATTCGGTCACACCAGTCGGTTCCTCCAACGATTCAATCGCACCAGCTGGTTTCTCCCGATTAAGTCAAACCAGAGCTGCACAAAGCAAGAGAGTTCTACCTGCTCCACAGACGGGTTCTCGACCTGTGTTGTCAAGGGTCAGGCCCACCAGTAAACCACCATTTCTCGGGGAGATACTCCCCTGGTTTCTCCGAGAGACACCTTGCTTTCCGAAAAGGGCTCCCCATCCAGCCAGCCTGTTAGCAGTCCCAAGTCCAGTCTGCCGTAGAGCGGTTCCCAGTCTATTTTGCCAGAGAACGGTTCCCAGTCATGTTCGCCAGAAAGTGGTTCCCAGTCCTGTCCACTGGAGAGCAGCTATATTATTCGGTCTTCCATTCAAGGGCTAAAAGGCAGCTATTGTCATTAGTAAAATTATACCATTCACATCAATAAAAGTAAATACATATCCCACCAGACATTATGTTATTGTAGTTGGGCAGCTTTATACATTTACATTCTGGCCAGTGTATAAGCACCTAACTGGGAGGTTTTACATGTCAGTTTCTTTGGTGTACTTCTTTTTTTCCCTGGTTCATGGATAAAAAGCCATTACCTTATTTTTTTGAATGCAATAATGGACCCACTATAATCTCTGACCATGGCCCTATGGTTATGAAAATATGGATTCTGGCCACCTCATATAAAAATTTGTTGGATTTTTTAAATCTGAAATTAAGCTGCTCCTGGAGGTCAATCAAACTGCCTAATTCAACTATTTGGGAATCATTTAAGCATTTATATCGTGCAAATCAGAGGAGGAATAAAACTGCGCATTTTGAAAATTTAACTGAGGAGAAATTGGAATTAGACAGGTTTAAACGTCAAGAGACCTCAGCATACTTAATAAAAAAAATCCACTACAGACTGTTGTTATGAGATCGATCTCATGACTACACGTCAGACTAAATACCCACTCTGTACAATGCAGTCATTTAAGACTTGGTAGTTCAGGAGAGCTTCCTCGATCTGGAATCTCCCTCTGGCAGCCCCTGTGGTAAAGACTTATGTATATATACAATTAATTGTATATGAGGCATTTACGATGTTGGCTGTCCAAGGTGTTGTCTCATTGTCTCATTAGGTGATCTGTATTGATTGCAATTTGCTCATTGCAACACACCTCGGCCATGGTCAATTAAAAACTAAAATAAAGCTATTATAAATATAATGGGATTATTCAAAAAATATTCAAGCATATTTTTTAAAATAGTCAAAGTAGGTTTCAAAATTTGTATTTATACTATAAATCAATACTTATAAACTTATTAAAAAAACTAACATTTATGAAGATAACTTTATACCATTTGACTTTTACTAATGAGGAAACAGATGGAAGAGTACATTACAATCTTTAACACATTTTAAACCTCATAAAGACTGTGGGTGGAGCATTGCCTTTAAGAGAAGCAGCGTGGTCTTTTTTTTTAAACAGGACATTTAAACTGACAATTAACAATGATGCTACTCCTCTTATTATTTTCTGTTTTCTATCGAGTTGGTAAGTGATAAGATTTACACAAAAAAACTTTTTCTTTTATTTAAAAAAAAAGTAATTTACTAGATAATAATATGGTGGCAATGTCTTTCAAACAGAAGCTACTGAAAACATCAAACCAGAAAAAAACTCTATAGGTTCAGAGGAAGGAGAAAATATCACACTGTCTTGTACATATGAAATAACAGCACAAAGTCTTCAATGGTATCAGCAAAAGCCAGGAGCAATTCCTCATTTTCTAGGATTGACCTATGAGAGTTCTGATGAAAAGGATACAACAAATCCCAGAATGTTTATTAAATTCGAAAAAAATGAAAAAAATGAAAAGAAAATATATCTCAAAATTGTATCCGCTGCATTACAAGATTCTGCACTCTACTACTGTGCACTGAGGCCCACAGTGAAAGGAAATTGAAAAACTCTGTACAAAAATTCTTCTTTCAGAAGGTGGAGCCATTGTCATTACAAATGATTATAGGAAGTTATGATTCTGTAGTTAATTTAACCCAATTCTTTCAGATGGCAGGTTAAAGTGACCCAAAACAGCTTTTGTTCTTATATAACAGAAAATTTTATGTCAATGATGATAAACATTTTTGAAAAGCTGCGTATGAACAATTTATTAGGTTACATTATTTAGGATGTTCTGAATAAAAAAATATAACGTGTATAGAGAATTTTGCTAAAGTTGAACTATTTCATAGATTTTTATTTATTTCACTTTGTAGTAACAAAAAGGTTGTTTTTTTTTTTAATACCAATTTCTGAATATAAGGAATAACTAAAACCATTATTTACTGTTTGATTAAATAATGGTGAGAGGAAAAGTAGTGTTATGCTTGCCACCTGTTTGGCACTAAAGGAAGGATCTTAGATGAAATATTAAAGCTTCAATGCCAGGAACAGCACAGGATACAAAACACAGACAAACAGGACTAAATGGAAATGATGCTGGAACACTGACAGACAAGTGAGGCAGAGTTAAATAGACATGATGACACATGACGATAGACATACAGCTTAACCCAATAAAATAGATTTACCTGAGGCCTGTCCCACGAAGCAAGCTTATTAAAGCTTTTATAAGTAAGCCTTGTGAGCCTATTTCAAATAGTTAGGTTCCACAAACAAAATCTAGACGCAAATTGTTCTCGCTATAAGGCAAGCCAGGCTTGTGTCATCGACAATCTTGGCCATGCATGCAGAATTTAAACAGCCTCAGCAATCGATATTTGTAAAGGTGATTGAAAGTTAAAAAAAAATAAAAATAAATCATCTTTAGACTTAATATAAATTAATAGGAAGACATAATTATGAATAAAAACAGCATGCATTTTATTAAGCAAGAGAAACAGTCTGGCTGAATACTATTGACAGATTAATGTGTGAACATATAATTTAATCAATTTTTTAGCATTTTGAAAGTGTTTTAAAAATTATCAATATTAATAATTTATCATATCTTGATTTAGAAGCAGCACTGGAGAAGTACTGTTGTAGTAAATGAGCAAAGCTGAGCTTTAGCCTCTTTCGTGGAACCGAATTTGATGAAAAACATAAAATTCTGGCTTACTGAGTTAGCTCACTTCATGGAACAAGCCCAAAGTTAATTAAAACTAATTAAACAATCAGTACACAACTGAAACAAATGAAATAAATTTACCAGGAAACAGGAAAATGACACAATAGGGACCAGATAAGACTGAAAACAAAATATATAGGAATACTCAATACACATTTTGACGGATTCAAAGATTCATGGAGACCTTATTATTTGCATCGCTTGTGGTGCATGAGAAAAATGAATTTTTTTGCTCACGGACCCAGTTTTACCGTATTCTATCAAGTTAAAACAAATTAAATAAAACAACTATAAATATAAATATAGCAGCAACTACAGTATGCATAATGAATGTGTATAGTAGCAATATATGTAAGCCTTTGTAGACATTTAACATTTTAAATAACGTGTAGGTTAACTTCCAAATATTTATCTGTATTTATTTTATAAATCAATATGTATAAACAATATTAAAAGAAAAATCATTTATGAATAAAGATACTTTTAATAATAACAGTTGTTTATTGGACATTTATTTATAAGGAAACAGAAAGAAGAAGGTATTACCACCTTTAACACACTCAAACCTAATGATGACTGTGGGTGGAGCATTGTCTTAAAGAGAACTTCTACTTTTCATTAAAACAGGATATCTAAACTGACAATTACCAATGATGTTACTCGTCTTATTATTTATTGTTATTGATCGAGTTGGTAAGTGATTTCACAAGTTTTTTTTAACGATATTTCAAGTATAATAGATAAAATATGGTTTCAATGTCTTTGAAACAGAAGCAGCTGAAATCATCATACCAAAAGAAACGTCTATACATTCAGTGGAAGGAGGAAGCATCACACTGTCTTGTAAATATGAAATAAAAGCAACAAGTCTTCAGTGGTATCAGCAAAAACCTGGATCAATCCCTCATGTTCTAGGAACAACCTTTGAAAGTCTGCAGGCCAGTAAAGATCAAATTACAACAAATCCCAGAATGTTTATTAAGTACAACAAAAAAGATGATAGTAAAAAGAAAATAGACCTGAAAATTGTAGTTGCTGCATTACACGATTCTGCACTGTACTACTGTGCGCTGGAGCCCACAGTGATGGGAAATAATAAAACTCTGCACAAAAGCTCTTTTTTAAAAAGGTGGGGCATTGTCAGTACATAGGTTTATAGGAATTTATGATTCTGTGTTTCATTTAAACCAATTCTACTTTTACATGTCAGGTCAAAGTGACCCAAATATGCTTTGTTGTTATATAACCAAATATTTTAAGCTTAATGATGATAAACATATTTTTGAACAGCTGCTTATAAAAAAAAAAAAAAAAAAAAAAAAGCCTTATTCAAAGATGTTTTTCATGTATGTTGCTCAGTGAATAACAATTTGTGAATGAAATATTGCTAAAAGCCATTATCTACTGCGGAATTGTCAGAACACATAGGATGGGAGTAGGCACTCACCAGAACAAAAAAATAAGTTACAGGACATGGCATGATAATGAAACGTGGGAATTTTAGAGACAATTTCAAGACAAAACACTACAAAATACAGATAATAATTTGAATATGTTATTCAAATAAACATAATAAATACAATGCAGGATACAGAGTATATGCACATCCTTCTTATCACGCATAGTGTCAGTGTGCCATTGCCTCTTTAATGTAATGCTTCTTGGTTTATATACACTGCTCAAAAAAATAAAGGGAACGCTTAAACAACACAATGTAACTTCCATACCTCCATGGGATAATAATTTTGATTTACATTTTGATAATTTTTATGTTATTTTGTTCTCAATGCATTCCACTGTCT
>JAOUQT010300751.1:0-16118 GCA_025769995.1 Xyliphius kryptos | reverse complement strand
ATGTGCAAATGGAACATCATCTAGAATAAAGTTTGGACTTGAAAACGGTTTGATTTCAGTTTGTAAGAACCTGCTAACGCTTATAATATCACACAGAAACATTTTTTGGTTCTTTGGTCAGACTCTGCTGTGCAGAATAATTTGGAACCTGCATTTTGAGGGTTTTATTTTAAAAATATATACTGTTATTATGGGCAGTTTGTCCAAAAACCTTTCAATTGTTCTCTAATAGTTGATGACTGAAAAAATACAATGACTGCAGTTCATATAGATACCTTTGGAAATACGCTGGGCAAACCGCACTAGATATTCCACTGAACTGAAACCTTTCTCGCTCCCAGGTGAGTTGCAACCAGGTTGTTGGGCTGCGAAGGCTAATTAAAAACATTTGACACCCTATAAATACGACTAATACGGTTCTATAAAAGCTGCAGTGCCGGAGTGTCTGCTCAGTAGCCGGCGCTTGTACTGTATTACTCCTGGTTGTTGGGGGCATGTCGGGGGCAATAAGGGAGGTGGTATATAAATCCCATTACACACAGTGAGGTTGCATGAGTAACTGGGACCCGAACCAAAATACACCCAAGTAATTTGTGTAAATAATCCTTCCACGGTAAATGAAGGTGAAAATAAATCACTGAATCCTCTGTGTACGGTTCCTCACTGTCGTTTTTCTTAAACTCTGCATACGGACCCCGATGGGAACCCGTCATGGTTCCTCATGTACGATGCAGTTTCTCTGTTTGTGCTGCAGCTCATCACTGAGCAGTGCGGTACGTTCAGAGGTGCAGTGGGACCGACTGCGCTGCTCTGCTCTTCTGCTGCAAAGTTTAAAGTCTTAATGTGAGAAATGGGATGTTTTTTTTATTTTTGGTGTTGGGTTTCATGGACTGAAGCTGAGGGTCATTACAGGGAGGCTTTTTCGCAGCACTGTGCCACTCTGAGATAAATCATTATCTAAATTTGTGGGGGTGTTCAGGAAAGGAAAGAAATCCCCATGTACAAGATTACTGAAAGCTGCAGGAACAGCAACTGCAGAAAGAGCAGCAAAGGAAAAAATGGAGAAGTCTCAAAAGTGGTGGCAAAACCTAGTGGCAGTGACTTTGGCAGAAATAGTGTCATTAGTTTTGGCAGCAGTGGTGGTAGGTGTAGTGACATTAGTGGCTTTGGGCAGAAGTTGTGGCAGCAGCATCTTTAGCTGGAGTTGTGGCAGCAGTAACGTTGGCAGGAGTAGTGGTCTTGGCTTTGGCAGAAGTAGTGGCATCGGTTTTGGCTGCAGTAGTGGTAGAAGTAGTGGCGCCTAGTGGCTTTGGCAGGCATAGTGGCCAGGGTTTTGGCAGAAGTAGTGGTAAAAGTAGTGGCAGCAGTGGCTTTGGCAGAGCTAGTGGCATCAGTTTTGGCAGCAGTGGTGGTAGAAGTAGTGGCACCTAGTGGCTTTGGGCAGAAGTAGTGGCAGCAGCAGCGGTTTTGGCAGATGTGGTGGCAGCAGCGGCTTTGCTAGGAGTAATGGCAGGAGTGGTGGTAGCAGCGGCCAACGGCAGATGTGGTGGCATCAGCGGCTTTGGCAGACTTGGTGGCAGCAGCTTTGCTAGGAGTAATGGCAGACGTGGTGGCAGCAGCGGCCTATGGCAGATGTGGTGGCATCATCAGCTTTGGCAGAAGTGGTGGCATCAGCAGCTTTGGCAGAAGTGGTGGCAGAAGTGGTGGCATCAGCGGCTTTGGCAGAATTGGTGGCATCAGCGGCTTTGGCAGAAGTGGTGGCAGAAGTGGTGGCAGAAGTGGTGGCATCAGCGGCTTTGGCAGAAGTGGTGGCATCAGCGACTTTGGCAGAATTGGTGGCATCAGTGACTTTGGCAGACATGGTGGCATCAGTGACTTTGGCAGACATGGTGGCATCAGCGACTTTGGCAGATGTGGTGGCATCAGCGGCCTATGGCAGACGTGGTCGCATCAGCGGCTTTGGCAGATGTGGTGGCAGTAGCGGCCTACATCAGATGTGGTGGCATCAGCGGCTTTGGCAGATGTGGTGGCATCAGCGGCTTTGGCAGATGTGGTGGCATCGGCGGCTTTGGCAGCAGGGGTGGCATCAGCGGCCTACGGCAGACGTGGTGGCAGCAGCAGCCTACATCAGATGTGGTGGCATCAGCAGCTTTGGCAGATGTGGTGGCATCAGCGGCTTTGGCAGCAGGGGTGGTGGCAGCAGCGGCAAAATCGGTCGCATCAGCAATAGAAGCAGCAGCTGCAGTGGCAGCTGTAGTGACGTTCTTTCGTTTTGAATAGTAGATGTTCAGATGTTCCAGTTTTACTGTACTGTATGTTCTTCATATTGTTCTGTTTCTGTACTCTGCTTCTGATTTTGGAACTTCAGACAGTTGTAGTTTTTTATTTTAAGCCACTCGGTGATAAAAGCTTTAAATTATGGCGAACGTTTGATTCTCCAGTTGTCTGTATGAGACTCCAGCTCGTCTCTGTAAAGCTGCAGTAAATCTCCGCCCTCGCTGAACCACATGCTGTAATCGTTTGTGTTTGACCTTTCTGGAGGTCGTTTCACCGAGGAACTCATGAATGTTCACGCATAAAAACGTCTGTCCCTGGTACGACTCCGTTTTTCAAAACGCCGCGTTGGCTCGCTGGTTTATAGTCGCTAGTAATCACGCGTGTCATGATAATGGAGGAGAAGAAGAACGCCGCCGCGTTGGTGGTTTGGGAGTTGCAGCGGATTCAGTGATAATCCCGTCGTTCTTTCTCCCTCGTAAACTTTCTGGAAATGATGTAACGTGTTCGGCGGGAAAGAACGAGACTTGATATCTGCTCAACAAAAGTTTGACCCGATGCTGCGTCTCCACCCGTCAGTCAGGCGGTCCGGCTGCGTTGCGCGGCTTGTGATGAATGATAAAGAAACCGCGGCTTTGTTTGTTCTGCTCAGTCTTCTGTGGGACCTTTTCAGGAGGCACCTTCAGTTGGCGTAGTTCCAGTTCTATGCATTGAACCTGGCAGCGCCGTCACGGTTCGAATGGCTTCATTATGATTTTTGTTGAATCCCCAACAAAGCTTTGGATCTGAGGGCTTTAGTGAGACGTTCTTTGGGGATAAAACGTTCCGAAGGCGAATCAGGACTGAACTTGTTTAAAAGGGTTCAGCTTCATGTTAAAAGGTACTGATCCTAAACTGCGCAGGGGTTCGCCATGCCCTTCCAGAGAGAATGTTTTGGGTACTGGCCAATCAATCTTTGGGCGCGCTCTCACTGGAGTGAAGATGAAGCTGGAGTGGGACATTGACCTACTCATCAACGCACCCCTGGAGGTGACCTGTGTCACCTCGGTGCTCCTTTTAGAACCTTCTGTGTTCTGGGACCGTCATAGGCTTGTGGTTATGGACTTCCCATGTCCACGTGGGTTTCCTCCGGGTTTTTCGGTTTCCTACCATCCAGCCATCATCCCATGTCCATCCAGAGGAGAACATCTCGGGCGCTGGGCAGATACACCCAGGACAGGGCACCGATCCATCGCTGGGCACACACTCTCACACAGCAACACACACAAACACACACTATACAGGGCAATTTAGAGCATTCAATTTCACCTGGAATTCATGTTTTTGGACTGTGTGAGGAAACCGGAGAACCTGGGGAGGACATGGAAACTCCACCCAGATTGGGATTCGAACCGGGAACCTGCAGCACTAAGAGGCGAACATGCTAACCACTAAGCCACCATGCCGCCCGGTTTTCCCAATACTCTACATTGCCCCGTATAGTGGATGTGTGAGTGTGTGTACCCAGCGATGGATTGCCGCCCTGTCCTGGGTGTATCTCGAGATGTTCTCCCCTGAAGGTACCTGGTTGGATTTTTGGTCCCACCAATTATCATGGCTAAAGAGCCCTTGGACGCCTCATGTGCTTACTTTACTCAAACACTGTGTGTGTATATGTGTATATGTGCACCGATGGGTTAAATGTGAACAAGGCATGTTTTTGGGACTGTGGAAGGAGACCAGAAAACCCATACGGACACAGGGAGGACATGAAAACTCGGGAATGAAAGCTGGATCTTCAGAGCTGAGAGGCGGACGTGCTAACCACCACATGCCGGGGTGTTGCGATGGGGAGAAGCTAGGAGGTAGCAGATTCCGAGATCGTTCTGCAGGTCTGAGTGATGAGTGGTGGAGTCGACGGCGAGCCGAGAGGCCGACTCTCGAGACCGCGTAACTCTTCTCTCTCCTCATGTTCTCTACATAAACATATAAACAAACAGTGGAACAGAACCCGTCTGACTGCATTCCAGTCTGTAGTACGTCTGACCCAAAACCCGGTAACGTTGTTTGCCGCGCTGAACCGTAACTGGAGCTGGAATCTGACTTGGCACGGCTGTGGAGTCGGGGAGCTGTTTGCGAGGTGTTGATTCCTGCTGCGAAGCAGAGGAACTTCCGTCTCTCGCGGCTCCCTTTACACTTTCCCTCGTGAACGTGACAGAAATGGCCCGAGGCGCCTCGCGCTAGAATGTGAGCGGAGGAGGAAAGTGATGTTCTGAAATAACCTTTCTGAAGCTTCCTGTACCGTATCAAATTCACAGTACACTTATGTACAGTATCAGTCAGATGTTTTGGACACGCCCCCTTCATACTCCATTGTCTTATTTGGGTGGTTGGGGTGTGGGGCTATCAATCTGAAGAATGTGGGTTCAAATCCCAGGTCCTTGAGCAAGACTCTTAACCCTGATGGCTCCAGGGTTCTGTATGAACCCTGTGTTCTGGCCCCGCCCATCAAGTTTGGATACCTGTAAGTCGCTTTGGATAAAAGCGTTGGCAAAAACGACCAATTATTACCTCCACCGACCATATAGATGGACTTTGTAGTTTTATAATTACAGACTGTAGTCCATCTGTTTTCTTTGTTTTTGTTACTCCCCCTGTTGGTCAGGAGCATCACAGAGCAGGTATCATTTGGGTGGGGGATTGTTTGCCAGTTCTGCAGTGACACTGATCTGGTGAGGGAGTGCTGCTGTAGTTTCACTATAAATTGGGAAGTTCCGCTCCTTAAATCTGATTGGCTGAGCCGCTTGTCTAGCCATGACATTATTCACAATAACCCACACCGCTGAGAGCTTCACATTCGTATAAATGCGCGATGTGAAATATATTGTTCTCTTAAACTTTTCCCTTTTTTCATAAACTGTGTTCTGTAATTTGGCCACTAGGGGCAGTATTTGATTGTAACGAAAGCAAAACTAAATTGTTACTTCCGGTCAGGGTTCATTTAATAAAAAAAAAAAAAAAAAGAACAACTGGATTATGTTGCGGAAGGCGTGTTTATTAGCGGTTTCGCTTTTAAGCAACACATTATGAATCAAACTAAAAAACAAATAATATCATAGCGTGTTGGTAACCGTTTTATAAAAGCAATAAATCACTCAAGGTTGTGCATTATTGTGAATAAAGCACGGGAAGACCGCCGGTCGAACCTAATAACGCCTCTTTCCTGTGGTTTATTCACAATAATGCATGTCCACTCAGCCTTATTGCTTTATTAAACCCCTCAGTAAAACTGCTGGGATAGGAATAACGCACCTGACCATTAGAGAACAGAGTACACAGCATGGAATTGTGAAACTGCAATGTCCTTCTCCGCAATAAGTTCAGCAAAAAAGGGGGCGTGTCCAAACGTGGGTTTATATTTTAAGGCAGATGTCAAATATTGATGTAAAGTTTGGAAAACTTGGGATCCGTCTTATAGCAAATCCATCTGGAAAGGTATTTTACTGAATGTATACAACAGATTACATCTCTCGCTCTCTCTCTCTCTCTCTCTCTCACACACACACACGTCCAAAACTAAACCATCCGATGCGTCCAAGTTCTCAGGACGTGATCAGATAACCACGTGAACAGTTTCTATAGTAGTATCGCTGAAACTGTATGATTGTAGGGAGCTGTTAGTTTGTGTGGTTGCTATGGAGACCAAACCAAACAACGCTTCCGGTTTTGGTTGGTTGGGGGGGGGGGGGGTTGAACTGTGAGATGAGAACAATTAGATAAAACATGCTGAGGAGAAGAAATGCACATTTCGCAGCCCGTGTGGCTCTGAACGGCGGAGGAATTTGAGTTCAGTTTCAGAATGAGAGCACCGCTGTGATTTACTGTTCACGGGTCAATTCCACTCATTCCTCTCACTGAGGTCAGGCACCGAAAAACTCTGCTTCTACTTTCAGTAAAGCTAATTATTCTGTCGGTCTTTGTCTTATTAATGTTTGTGTGTGTGTGTGTGCTAGTAATCCACTCATTTGGTTGCTTAGCTGACGCTTTTATCCAAAGCCACTTACAAGTACCCCACTTAATGGTTGGGGGCCCCCTGGAGCAATTAGCATTAAGGGCCTTGCTCAAGGACCCACATTGGTAACTTCAGTGGACCTGGGATTTGAACCCACAACCTTCAGATTGATAGTCCAACCCCATAACCACTGAGCCACCACACCCCTTCGTACTCTTTAGGCCCTGCAGAGGTTTATATAGTCTTTACGATCACGAACATCTACAGTGCACCTTGCGTCTGGATTTAGGGCGTGTCGGTGTGTCTTTGCAATCGTGACGATGTGATTCCCGGGTATATTTTGGTTGTCACATACAATAAACCAATCAGCGTGTCACTAGGCGTTCCATTTAAGAGCCTGGTGCACTCTGATTTTGGCGGATTGCTATTTCAACCATGCAGTTTAACCGACTATGCGTAAATAAATGTTTGCACAAAATGTCATAGGCCCAGCCAAGGTAGGACGTTTTGAGCGCTGGGCAGATACAGCCAGGACAGGGCGCCAATCAATCACTAGGCACGCACACACACACACACAGACACACAATACATTTACGTAATACAAAGTGGGTGGAAAGGTGGCTTAGTGGTTAGCACGTTCTCCTCAACCATGTATCCCAAATGAATGTTTTGGGGGTCAGAACACAGGGTTACATACAGAATCCCTAAAGCAATGAGGATTAAGGGCCTTGCTCAAGGACCCATATAGGGTAACATCAGTGGACTTGGGATTTGAACACTCAACCCTTGGATTGTTAGCCTAACACCCTAACCAGTAAGCTCCCACAGCCCATATTTGGGGGCAATTTAGAGCAGCCAATTTGCCTTAAATCCATTCATTCATTCTTATTCCTCTATTAGGGTCACAGTGGGGTCCCCCATGCCCATCTAGGGGAGAATGTCTCGGGCGCTGGGCAGATACACCCAGGACAGGGTGCCAATCCATCGCTGGGCACACACACACTCACATACACACACACTATACAGGGCAATTTAGAGCATTCAATTTACCCTGAATCCATGTTTTTGAAATGTGGGAGGAAACCGGAGGAAACTCAAGCAGACACGGGGAGAACATGGAAACTTGAACCAGGAACCCCCAGCGCTAAGACGCGAATGTGCTAACCACTAAGCCACCTGAATCCATGTTATTGAGAACCCGTGGAAAACCCACGCAGATGTGTCGAGAACATAGAGACTGAATATCCAGCGCTGAGAGGTGGATATACTGACCGCTACGCCACCGTATATAACATAACTTCCTGTAATTTCTGAGGGCGTTCTGTGTATCGGTGTACTTTTCTTGCTGGTCAAAGTTCACGTCCACTCCTCGTTTGGCCTCCACTCAGAAATCACAAGGGCTGGTTCATTGTGCAAGAGGGAGGTCCACACACACTTCACTGAAGTGGGTCAGTAACCGGATGAATTTTCAAGGAGCGGCGGTATTAACACCGGCCCCGCCCACACCGGCCCCGCCCACCCCGGCCCCAACCCAGCAGTTTCCTTATTGTGGTAAAAATATACAGGAGTCGTCTAGGAACAGCTGTATTTTCTCCTAAAATGCTTCAAGTGCAGTAAACTCCCAGAAATATTTATTTTGAAGGCTGTTTGCACTGTTTCTCGAACCGTGCGCACTTTCCCAGAGGTTCTGAACTGGAACCTGACCTTGAGGTTGTTGTTGGATGAAGGAATCTGCGTGACCTTGAACCTGCGTCGGTTTTAATGCAGTGTGCGTTTGGGATTTGGAAAAGAGGTACAATGTAAGGTACCCTTACATTTAAATGTAAGGGTCACTGTTCAATCTAAAACCTGTCCTGAACATCCTATACTGGGGTCACGGCGTGGGGGGGAGGGGTTCACATCCAGTGGGGAACGTTTCAGGAGCTGGACAGATACACCCAGGATAGGACGCCAAATTTATCTCTGGACACACACTCCTTGGGGGCAATTTAGAGCGGAGAACATGTCGGAGAACATGGGAAAACCACCCAGATTGGAATTCCAACCTGGATCCCCAGAGGTGAACATGCTAAACACTACACCGGTAACGGTTACTTTACGAAAATGAAAACCAAGGAATAAAATACATACAAACATACAGGACAGGGTGCCAGTCTATAACCAGGCATCCACTTACTCACACGATATATAGGGGCAATTTGGAGCAGCTAATTTACCTTGAATCCTTGTTTTTGGACTGTGGGAGGAAACCGGAAAATGGACACGGGGAGAACATGGAAACTGATCATTTTTTACCCCTTCCCAACAGACAGTAAAGCGATCGTGGATGGCAACCTGAAGCTGATCCTGGGTCTGGTGTGGACCCTCATCCTGCACTACTCCATCTCCATGCCCGTGTGGGAGGACGACGAAGACGAGGATTCGAAGAAGGCCACCCCCAAGCTGAGGCTGCTGGGCTGGATCCAGAACAAAGTGGGCGACCTTCCCATCAGTAACTTCAGTCAGGACTGGAGGGACGGCAGGGCACTGGGAGCTCTGGTGGACAGCTGCGCTCCAGGTCTGTTCTGCATCAGTTGTTTAACATGCTGTAGTTCAACATGTTCTCCATGTACATTGGGTGTTTTGGACAGAAAGCCATAATCACTCCTTCTTTTAACTGGAGTTGTGCGTTTCTAGGTTTGTGTCCTGATTGGGAGACATGGGACCCCGTGAAGCCGGTGGAGAACGCTACAGAGGCCATGCAGCTCGCCGACGACTGGCTGGGGATCCCGCAGGTGAGCGACGTTCTGCGCCGGTCGATGATGATTGTTGTGTCCCATGCCCATCCAGGGGAGAACGTTTCAGGCACTGGGCAGATACATCCAGGATAGGACGCCAATTCATCACACACACTCCTTGGGGGCAATTTAGAGCCGCCGCTCTACCTTGAATCCATGTTTTCGGATTGTCGGAGAACATGGGAACACCTCCCAGATTGGAATTCGAACCTGGATCGCCAGAGGCGAACATGCTAAACACTACACCGATGTGCCGCCCTGCATAAAGGTTTCTAAGGAATAAAATAAATGGTTTATTAAAATAACCATATGCATTATTACACAAATACTGTTGTCATGGTTACGCCATGGTTACGCCATGGTTTAGCCAAATGTCCCATTATAATTACCAAACACCGTGTGCCAAACACTCGCTTCACTACTATACCACGTAACCAGTACCTACTAGATGACAACTAGTACCTACGCTGTAGTAGGCGATTGCGGATACGGCCAATCAGAGCGTTCGGACGTTCCATGAGGACCCCGTCGTTCTCATGTGGTTTAAAGGAAAGCATTACATAAGATCCCGACTTAATGGTGGGGTTAGAACACCGGGTCAGTCATGATACAGCCCCCCCTAGAGTAATATGGGTGGGTCATACTCAAGGATCCACATAAAAAAATTCTGTAAACCCAAGCTTTATTGATAGCCCCACCCCCTTACCATTCGGCTACTGCCCCGCTCTGAGATTATGATGTCATAGTGCTTATTGTATAATGTATACAGATTGTCGAACAATGAAATGAGCCTGTTGACTCTGGTTCGGCTGACGTACAGAACCCTCGGCTGAGTGAAAGGTCCGCCGGGCTGGAGGTTTAATGTGTTCTTCTCAAATTCCTCATTAAATAAGGCGGGACTGGATTCTGCAGATATGGTTTATTAAGTTAACATTGAACGCCGTACTGTGTTTACAATTAATCATCCGTTTGCTTTCGAGGAGGGAGTGAGAGTTCAGTGTGCGTTTCCTGCTCACACCCAATCACACCTTATCAAACAGATACGGGGGCCCCGACACGCCCATCCGCTGGACTCCACGGTCTTATCTTGTAGCAGATATTTAAGAATGGTGCCTTTTACACCTTCGCCATGACATCATATTAAAGGTTCCCACATGGGCCAGATTTTTTTAACCACTTAATCCTGTTGCGATTACGGATCGTTGTTCTGTTGATGGGTACAGTTGGGATCCGTTGTCCTGAACTGAATTTCTTTAATGCACCACGTTGTGCAGAGTTCAGGAACTTTGGGAGAATAGCAGGTGGTAGACCTCCTGGAAACAAGGCCTTCCCCTCCTACTGCCCTCCCCAATGGGCTCGCCCCGTCCATCCATCCATCCATAGACCTGCACCTGAGAAATGAAATTACTGCTCTCATCCTTTTGCAGATACGCCTTCAGCCGACCAATTACGCTCTTTGACCTGATGGCAGGAATCAGACAACCAAGGCAAAATACTTTTTGTAAATATATAGACTCGGTCCAAAAAATTTAAATCTCATGGAAAAGTTGATTTGATTTCCATAATTTTATTCCAAAAGGAAAACTTTCATAGATTGAAGATTCAAGGCCCGAAGGAGTATTTATTAGTGTTTATTTTGACATCATTTGACATCATTTGAGCTTCTAGCTCATAAAAACCCATGGAAACAGGAATTCCAAAAGTTAGAATACTGTGGAGAAATCGAATACAGTCAGTGGGGGACTCTTCCTCCTTTAGCGACCGTTCAGCATCACAGTGTAGGACCGCCACGTACAGATTGTGCAGAGATCAGTCCATATGCGTCCATCAGCCCAAATTTGGCAGGGCATGAATGTTTTCTACTGAGTGTGCCGAACTAATGATCTACTAAACAATCGAGGTGAGAATCCAAACTGCTGAGGTCCAAGCTCACCACAACAGTCTACCGGAACATTTTCGAGAACTTCATGGTTCCTTCTGCTGAGGACCTGAATGGAAATGCACATTTCATCTTCCAGCAGGACCTGGTCCCTGCCCAGGCCGCCAGAAGCACCAAAACCTGGTTTGATTCCCGTGCGTTCACAGTGCTGGAGGTGATGGAAGCTCAGATTTCCTTTGATGCTTATTCTCAGCTCTTCTCCTCTCTCTCATTTTCTTCTTGAGAACACCCCATAGGTTCTCAAGGTTCTCAATTGGGTTTACGTCCGGCGAGTTAATTTGCCAGTCAAGCACTATGATGGCATGGGCATCAGACCAGGTTTTGGTGCTTCTGGCGGCCTGGGCATGGGCCATGTCCTGCTGGAAGATGAAATCTGCATCTCCATACAGATCCTCAGCATACAGATTCCTCCACAGTATTTTTTGAATTCCTGTTGTCGTGGGTTTTTGAGCTAGAAGCCGAAATTATGTAAAAATAAACAAAAAAAATACAAAAAAAAACTTTTTGAATGGAATTATAGAAATGAATCAACTTTTTTGGAGGTCTGTGTATATATTTATGGATGGCACAAAGGCTCACATCCACCCCTCAGCGCTGTGGATCTGGTTTGGAATTCCAATCTGGGTGGACTTTCCATGTTCTCCTCGTGTCCACGTGGGTTTTCTCCAGGTTCTCTGGTTTTCTCCCACAGTCCAAAAATGTGGATTCAAAGCATATCGACTGCTCTAAATTGCCCCTATTTAGTGTGAGTGAGTGTGTCTAGTGATGAATTGGTGCCCTGACCTGGATGTATCTGCCCAGCGCCCAAAATGTTCTTTCCTGGATGGACATGGAACTCACCCAGTAGACGAGTAATCAGAAGATGATGAGATATTTTTGGAAAAAACGTGTTCTAGGCGCCTCCTCTTGTTTTATTGAGGTATGAACACTAATAATTTTCTTCATGGTCTTAACCTCTGTACATCTCCAGGTTATTGCTCCTGAGGAGATCATTGATCCGAGTGTGGATGAGCAGTCCGTCATGACGTACCTGTCGCAGTTCCCCAAAGCAAAACTCAAACCTGGTGCTCCACTCAAACCCAAACTCAACCCCAAGAAAGCTCGAGCTTATGGTCCAGGTAAGAAGAACATGTTTTTGGTTACTTCTTGAAGTTTCTTCTACATTTAGTTGATCAGTTCCCAGTAGTCAGCAGTAAGACCCTCTTAGCTGTGTAGAACCAACCGCCTGCTTTTTAATGACGACAAGTTCAGTCTAATCTCTGCAGGAGGCAGATCTTTTAAGATCGTTGCCCCAGTTTTGTAGAACTTGGTACCTGCCCTTTTTTTCTATAAGAAGTACCGGTTCTTTCTGTGCAGGTATCGAGCCGGTGGGGAACCGAGTGATGCAGCCAGCGCTGTTCACAGTGGACACGTTTAGCGCGGGACAGGGCCAGGTCACGGTGTACATTGAGGATCCTGAGGGCAGGAAAGAGGAGGTAAAGGCAGTGCTCAACGAGAGCAAGAGGACCTACAGCGTGACGTACATCCCCCAAGTAATGGTCCTCACAAGGTGAGTTCCCGATGTTTTCCGATATTCTAAAGGAACCGACTGCAGAACCGACTGCAGTACCCTTGCGTGCTTGAACTAGAGGTTCTGTGCATTCTGTCCAGGTGACTGTGCTCTTTGCGGGCCAACACATTCCCAAAAGCCCCTTCGAGGTGAACGTGGATAAAGCTCAGGGTGACCCCACCAAGGTCACTGCCAAAGGTCCGGGTCTGGAACCAGTGGGAAACATCGCCAACAAACTCACCTACTTTGACATCTACACCGCAGGTCAATAGTCACGCCAGCTGTTTATATTAAAAATATATTATTATATAATATTAACATATTTACTCCTTTAAACCCCACAGGTGCTGGTGTGGGGGAGGTGACTGTGCTCATTAAAGACCTCCAGAGCAGTAAGAACCCTGTGGAGACCATGATAGAGGACAAGGGGGACAGTGTCTACCGCTGCACCTACAAACCTGTTCAGGCCGGTCCTCATGCGGTCAACATCATGTTTGGGGGCAACGCCATTCCCAAGAGTCCCTTCACTGTCAATGTCGGTCCAGGTAAATGTCGTCGGAGTAAATGAGGGGAACGGTTGGGGTGGTTTTAGGGGGAATGCCATGGTTTGGGGGAACAAAAAGACAGGACTTGAGGTTTGGTGGGTTTTGTGGGTGCTGCTGTGATTTAGGACAGGACTTCAGGGGGGATTTTAGGGTTTGGGGGACCGTGACTCTGTAAGAACGTGGTGGTTCCAAGGGGGAAACGATTGTTCCATAGGGGAAGCCTTGGTTCTAAGGAGGGGGGTGTTGCCGTTCTTCCAAGGTTGACGTTGCTGTGGCTCTGGAGACATGATTCCATTAGGGATGGCGTGGTTTTATGGGGGATGGTCTGGTTCAGTAAGGGACATTGGTCTTCCAAGAGGCATAGCTTTGGGGGACACTGGTTCCCAAGAGGAAGCTGTAATTGTAAAGGGTACACCATGGTTCCATTAGGGATGCTGTGTTTCGAAGGAGGAAGCCAATGGGACGGTTGGGGGACGTTGGTGGTTTTAGGGGAAATGCCATGGATTGGGGGAACAAAAATGCTCTGTCTTTTAAGAGAATGTTGTGGGTCATGGGGAACTACTTGGTTTCTGGGGTTAGTGAGGTGCTGCTGTGATTTAGAACAGGAATTCGAGGGGGTTTTAGGGTTTGGTGGACCGTGACTCTGTAAGGACATGGTGCTTCCAAGGGGGAAACGGTTGTTCCATAGGGAAAGCCTTGGTTCTAAGCAAGGGGGGTGATGCCTTTCTTCCAAGGTTGATGTTGCTGTGGCTCTGGAGATTGACATGGTTCCATTAGGGATGGTTTGGTTTAGTATGGGACACCGTTCTTCCAAGGGTGCTGCCGCTGTTTTTGGGGACCATGGCTTTGGGGGACACTGGTTGCCAAGAGGAAGCTGTAATTGTAACGGGAACACCATGGTTCCATTAGGGATGCTGTATTTCAACGGGAAACTTGGTGGTTTCATGGGGAGATCTTGTGGTTCCAAGGAGAACATAGTTGTTCCAAGGGTGCTGCTGCTGATTTTGGGGACACTGGTTCCAAACCGCTCAATTCAATACCCGAAATGGGTCGCCACACTGAATGCCAGTAGTCCACTGACACCCCTCAACACCACAACAGCGGGTTGTGTAACAGCGGGTGCAGCTTCGAGATTCACGTCACTACATCACATTTCACATTCACATTTACATTTAGCAGACGCTTTTATCCAAAGCGACTTACAAATCCCCCAACTTGGTTGGGATCAGAACACAGGGTGGATACAGGACCCTGGAGCAATGAGGGTTAAGGGCCTTGCTCAAGGACCCACGTTGGTAACTTCAGTGGATCTGGGATTTGAACCCCCAACCTTTTGATTGCTAGTCCAACACCCTAACCACTGAGCTATCACTCCCTATTACTCGTCATTTAACTTGGAAATAATACACAGGGAGAGGAAGGTGTCAGACGTCCACCATTCTTGTTGCCATGGTAACCACAATTTGTGGTTTGTGACTTAGTGGCCACGAGGAAATGTGGGTTTCAGGCAAAGACCAGTTGAACCCCTTCTCTAACCCCCCACCAAAAAAAAAAAAACCCATCTCATTTAGTTTAAAAATTCTAACCTAGTTGCAACTGTGCCAGCAATGTTGACTTGTCCCTTTAACTTTAATGGTTGTAAATGGTTTAGTCGTGTGTAATTGACAGCAGCTTTCTGTGATCATTAGAATTGCATTTGAGATTTTCACAGAAATATTTAGGCAGATGTGGTTCATCAACTATTCACCATTTATGTAAATCTGATACTATTTATATCCATTATACATCATTTTTGCTTTGTTTATATTTCTAGTTGTATAGCTATATTCTATATTTATCTCATTTCTACTTTTATTCATAATCTTAAGTCCTAACTTGATAGAAGAGAATTAAACTGGGTCTAACTTGCTCTTTGTCACATGTACCACGTGATGTAAATGTTGCTAAAGTCTTAAATCAATAGTTTTTGACCAGTAGCATTGTATTTATGAAATTTTCATCTAAATATTAAGGCATATTGGGTTTATCTAAGGCTAATCAACTATTTAGTGTTGCCTTATCTAAGCCTATTTGAAAAGAACAGTCCGCCGCCGTGTGCTGTTGTGTAGCTAGGTGTGAAAGGCAGTGAAGATGGTTATAAATAGAGTTTAGCAGGAAGCAGCTGTAGCCTTGCTCCCCCAGACAGAACGACCTCTGAAGTCTGTAGTGGAGCTCAACCACCACAGCTGAGAGTGCAGAACCGCACCAGAGGAAACATCTAATTCTGCACTGTGTGGAGAGTTTAATGACTGCTGAAATCCAGACTCTAAAACTTCCAGTCTTCTGATTTTTTTTTCTCTCTCCATCTCATACTCACTGCTTATAAATCTAAAGTAAGTTAGAAATGTGGTCTCTCCATCCTGACTTGAATAGCTGAAGAAAGCAATTCAATAAAAACCCTTTAATTTGATGATATTCCACACAAATAGAAATGTTCAGAATGTGCTGTATTATAAAACGGGTCGTTCCGGTCCGTAGATCTGATTGGCTGAGCCGTTTGTCCAGCTGTGACCTTATTGACAATAACACACACCTCTCAGGGATTCTCATTATTTCAGATCTTAAATTTGGAGTGGTAGCTCAGTGGTTGAGTCGTTTGTTTGACTATCGATCAGTAGGTTGTGGGTTCAAATCCCAAGTCCACTCAAGTTACCAGACCCCCTAACCCTTCGTTGGTATCAACCCTAACCCTCTGTATCAACTGTGTTCTGACCTCAACCAAGTTGGGATACTTGCAAGTCGCTTTGGATAAAAGCGTCGACTAAATAACTAAATGTACAGATTAATATATTAATATACAGCAAGCAGATTATGAAACTGTTGTGTAATTTGGTCACTAGATGGCAGTTTTTGTTTGTTAAAGAATCCTGTTACACAGCTATCAGTGTTTGCTTTAAAAACATTTTACCTAAACTAGATTACAGTCTAAATTAGTTTGCGGAAGAAAAGTTTTTTTTTTTTTTTTTTTTTTTTTAATTAGTGTTTTAGTAACCGTTTTCTAATA